>JADRCD010227859.1:2276-32058 GCA_019843815.1 Montemys delectorum
TCTCCTCTCCTCTCCTCTCCTCTCCTCTCCTCTCCTCTCCTCTCCTCCCCTCCCCTCCCCTCCCCTCCCCTCCCCTCCCCTCTCCTCCCCTCCCCTCCCCTCTCCTCTCCTCCCCTCTCCCCTCCACTCCCTTTCCTTCCCTTTCCTTCTCTTCTTTTCTTTCCTATTTATTCACTTTATATCCCAGTCACAGCCTCTCACCTCCCTCCTCTCCTCCCAGTCCCACACTCACAAAATCTCTTCTCTTATTAACCCCCATCTTTCCTCAAGGAGAAGCCCCTACCCTGGCTACTACCCCGCCCTTGGACATCAAGTTGCAGCAGGATTAAGTGCATCCTCCTCCACTGGGGGCCTTAGTTTTCTTACCTGTGAAATGGAGACTAGGACAGTGACCACCTTTTAGGACTTTTGTGGAATTAAGATACAGTTGGGCTACATCTTGGGGGGGGGGAAGTGGATTTTTTTTTCTTTGTTTCTTTGGTGTACTAGAATAGAAACCTGGGACTAATGCATGCTAGTGGAGAGTTCTTACTGAGCTACACTCACAGGAAGTAGGTTTTATGAGCTAGGATTTCACACAGCTCAGGCTAGCCTCCAACTTGCTATGTATTCTGCATTTATCTCCCATGAGCTGGGAGTATATTTTAAGTCTGATAATACAGTAAAAACATAAGAATCGAAAATAGCTTTCATAAATCCATCTAACTGCCTGGAAGATATGAACAAGGAAGCCTCCCAGATTAGGCTGAGTACAGCTAGGCACTTTCTCTGCATGGAATAAATGCTCGAGCAAATCAATGTTGTTTCTAACTGCTGGGCACCCTCCCGTCAGTCTCTTTTCTCTCTGTAAGTGATCTTTTTATTCCTACCTATGTTTGCATTAATCGCGCTTCCCTGTGCGTCCCCCAGGCTTCACAATCTGTCATCTGTCATCATACGTCACACATCACTGAAGACACTGATCTCTACCTGCCCATCCAGCTGCTTATCTTAAAAGCTCAGAATTAACGACACACTCTTGCCATGGTTTCCCAGCATACACCGGGGGCGTCTGCCGGGACAGTATTATTTTTAGGGGGCGAGTTTGGACAGGTCTCCTGGAGCTGTAGTTATAGGCGGTTGTGAACTGCATGAGGTTCTGGGAACCAAATTCAGTCCCTCTGCAAGGAGCAGCCTGTGCTCTTCCCTAACTGAGCCACCTCTCTAGCCCCTTAATTTTCGTGAAAATCTTACTTTTAATGGCTTGTGTAATTAAGATTAATAAGAACAGCAAACACTTGTTAAACTCTTAAGGGTCAGTTTGTTTTATGAAAACCTAGTGAAAGAACCAACAACTGAGATAGCAAAGCAAAGACAGTGGCAAGCGAAGTCCAACCAAAACAGCCCGGTGTTTGCACACATGCAGCAATGGGAAGCCACAGTGAAAGCCTAGACTTTAGAAGGTTTTTTTTTTTTTTTTTTTTTTTAATAAATAGTGTGGTTGGGGCTGGAGAGATGGCTCAGAAGTTAAGAGCACTGGCTGCTCTTGCAGAGGACCTGGGTTGGGGTCCCAACACCCACATGGTGGCTCACAAGTGTCTGTAATTCCAGTTTCAGGAGATCCAGTGCCCTCTTCTAGCTTCCATGGGCATTGCATGTATGTGGTAAGCACACATTCATGTGGGAAAGCACACATACTCATAAAATAAAATGAAAAACATTGGTTATATTTAAAACTAAATGCGACATGGTACTAGTTAAAGGAAATTATTGTCTTTGATTCTCGAGCTGTATTTCTCTTATAGAGAAATTGGAAAGTTGAAGATCAACCATGGATGCAGGTGAGTAGATATTTACATGTTTATTGAATAGCCCCTGCACATGCAGGGCATAGGCAGGACTGAGCCCTAGGGACCTAAGCCCCGTGTGGAACTTCCATGCTAATGAGGGAGGCAGATAAGAAGCTAGCAGTGTCTCTGGTCAATGTCTAGCAGTCAAATATGCTGTAAGCCAAATTCACACAGGATAAAAGGCCAGAGAGAAAAGAGACTGAGGTGGAGAGGTGGTGATACTTGAGCTGAGATGTGATGATGTCAAGTATGAAAATCCCTGTGGGGAATGGACTCCAGGAGGAGAGGACAGCGGGTACCCACGGTACAAGGCGGAGGGAATGAACAGAGTGAACCACGGTCAGCAATCCTGTGAGTTCCCACAGACCATGTTGGGGGCTGTTTGGGTTTTCAGAAGTTTGCTCTTGCTAATTGCAGAGAAAGGGCTTTGTATGAGTGAGGATTTGACAAGCATGAAATGAGAGGCAGAGGTGACAGGAACTTAGGCAGTGGGACTGAAGGTTTGTGCTGTATTTCAGGGTTTTTTTGTTTGTTTGTTTGTTTTTGTTTTTTTACTTGAAACCTATATGGAGCCCTCCGACTTTCCATTGTGAATAGGAGCAGGATCCACGAGTTGCACATTTCTTGAGGAGCTCAGCACTGTTTATGGTTGCTGGAGGAGATGGTGTCTTCTAACAGTGTAGTTAGTCACTGGGGACAATGTAGGAAGAAAGGAAAAGGAAGGGGGAGCCCGAGGGTGGTGGAGCGGGAAATAAAAAAACGTTACAAATTTGTTTAAAGCTGTTAAAACATAAAAGATGTTCAGCAAGAGGGCTCCGTGGGGAAAGGCGCTTGCTGCCAAGCTTGATGACGACCTGAGTTCAGTCCCTGGAACACACACGGCAGAGGGAGAGGCACTCTCGTAGATGATCTCTGACCTCCACATGAGTGGGAACCTACCTCACCAAACCATTGTGAAAATAATAAGTAAACACAGTGGGGAGAAAGGAAACTTAGGCCTGTTCTTCTCAACCTCTCTAATGTTGTGACCCTTTAACACAGTTCCTCATGTTGTGGTGACCCCCAACCATAAAATGATTTCATTACAAATTCCCAACTCTAATTTTTGTTACTACTATAAATCGTAATGTAAGTTTTCCAATGGTCTTAGGCCGTGCCCGTGAAAGGGTTATTTAACAGCCCACACCACTGATCTAGGTGGAACTGCAGTGCTGGTCACAGAAATGGCCAGAATATAAAGAACAGCTTTAAGAAGACAAACAAACGGCAGGGGTTACGGATCCAGGTTTGTACAGCAAACCTCACTTTAGGATTTGGCGTTCTCCATGCTGGTACTGCCATGAACTTTATTTGAAAATTGGAGTCCTCTTGGGGGAAAAGAGAGCTGTGAATCACTAATTCTAGAAGACAGGCATACAGGGCTGTCCCTAGCCAAGAAGGTACGTATGTCATATTTACCCTTCCTCAGACCTCAGTCTGCCTGTTTTTTTTTTTTAATGATATTACCCTTTGAATATTGTAAGGTTTTTTTTTTTTTTTAATCAGACTAAGGTTAACCCAATATCAGATTCCTAAGTTGCAGCTGAATCAAATTCTAAAATCACATATTATTACTGATGCTGTGCCTTCTGCATTTTCTGTTAAAAGGTTAAGTTCCAGTCATTCTCAAACACATTCTGAATATTCTAAAACCTGTTGTGTTCCTCGCCCGATTCTCCTTATATTGGAAAGTGGACCTAGTAAGTTTCATACGCCACAGCCTTAGCCACCCATCCACCACACACTCCATGTTCCTCTGTAGCTGATACCTTGGCAATTGGGTTCTTTCTGGAGAGGTCCTCTCCCTCCCGGAGAGCCACAGGGGCAGTGATCCAGGCTCTCTTTTGACGAACCAAGTGCATGCGCTTAGGGAGCAGTTTGCTTTCCCTTCTTGTACTGAAGGTCTGTTAAGAGAATCACCTTTAGTTATCACATACCCCAAAACTTTGGTGGACACTCTGTAACTTTCTAAACTTAAAAAAGTGCACATACTAAGGTATCAGTTAAAATAGACCCAATTAAAAAACAAAAGAACACAAAACAAGATGCATTTTGAGACTTAAAAAAAAACCTATTTAATTTTTATTTTATATGCATTACTCCGAAGGTGTCAGATCTCCTGGAATTGGAGTGAACTGCCATGTGGTTGCTGGGACCTGAACCCCGGTCCTCTGGAAGAGCAGTTCTCTTAACCACTGAGCCATCTCTTCAGCTTCCCACAAAGTTTTTTGAGCTTCACTTTTAGAAAGGAAATGTATGTATTCTACTAAACTCCACAGGCACATGAGGAATGGCCTCCCAGCGGTTAATGCAGCAGGGTTTGCTCTCCATAGTTAGACCAGATTTCCAAAGTGAGTGTGATGGTTTGTACATGCTCATCCCAGGGAGTGGCACTATCAGAAAGTATGGCCTTGTTGAAGTAGGTGTGTCACTGTGGGAGTGGGGTATAAGACCCTCATCCTAGCTGCCTGGAAGTCAGTCTTCCACTAGCAGCCTTCAGATGAAGATGTAGAACTCTCAGCTCTGCCTGTACCACACCTGCCTAGATGCTGCCATGTTCCCACCTTGATGCTGATTGGACTGAATCTCTGAACCTGTAAACCAGCCCCAATTAAATGTTGTCCTTGTTGACTTGCCTTGGTCATGGTGTCTGTTCACAGCAGTCAAACCCTAACTAAGACAGTGAGGCTGACAAACACCCTAGTCTCTCTCAGGCTAGAGATAACACTACTCAAGGGCTTTCCTTTCTCACCAGCTGACAACTGAGATTCACTTTCCGTGATGACTTTTGGGTTGAAGATACACATCTGCGGGTTTGGGGATTTACCCGTCAGAAACCACTGATACAAGTTAGAGCCTTCCAGGCAAGGGTGTGCATGCTGTGATCCCAGAAATGGCTCTGCGCTGGTCGGTTCCTCCACCCTTCTACCCATGTTCTATGCCATGTAAGCACAATACTAGAGATGGCTCTGTGCTGGCCGGTTCCTCCACCCTTCTACTTATATTGTTGCACTAAGTAAGCATGTGCTTTATTTTAAGAAATTTATGCTGTCATTCATTTTTGTTTCTATATGAATTTTTAAAATATAATGTGATTATAATTTGAAACATTTTATCAATTACAAATTTCCATATACTATATTTTGATCATATTTTCCCCTCCTCCCAGATCATCCCCACTTCCTAGCCTCCCAACTTCATGCTCTCTCTCTGACTCACTCTCATGCTAGGAAACAGATGATTAAAACTTACAATGGAAAGCTATAGAAGTCCTACTCTTTACTAATTTCTTGTTAAGGCCTCAGGGAAAGCCTTCCACGACCTCCAAGTTCATACTCATGGGTAAAGAGCTTTCAGCTCATGACGTTGGTCAGGCTGGCCTCCACCTGACACAGAGACCCACCTGCAACTGCCTCCAGAGTGATAGAACCAAAGATATATGTGTATCATGCCTGGCAAGGTAACGATTGATTGATTTATAAGTAAAACATGTACTGAGTCTTCTTTGACGTGTGTTTCTCTGTGCTTGTTTGAATGGGAAAGTCCAACTTTAAGGGAGTGTAGATTTCCAACGTAGGAAGGCATAACAAATCTGTACACCAGAAAATTAGAGCACTGGGTCCCCCAACCCTCCTTAGTTCCTTACCTCTAAATGAAGTCCAGTTCCAAAGTCCAAGCAGACCTGTAAAATTAAATTAAAAATAAATTAAAAATAAGAGTTATTATCACCAGGCTTTGGGAAAGGAAACCAAAATGTTCTCCCCTGCCTTCCAAACAACCAGATTCAGAGGGCGGCGGAGTCACCTCCTTCTTTGCTCCACAAAGTCTCCCTCAGAGAACAGCTAGTGATTATTACACACACATACACAAACATATATGTATATTTACACATATACATAAGCACATACGTATACAATGTATTCATGTGTGTGTATATACATGTATATGGGAGAGCACATACACACATGCATACCTACATATACATTAAATATATGGGAGGCCATGCATGTGCCACAGGACGCAAAGCCTAAGAGACTCTTTTTACCATGGGACCTGGGGATTGATCTCAGGTTGTCCGACGTGGTAGGTAGCAGGTGCCTTTACCTGCTGAGCCATCTTGTGGCGCTGGGAACAACTAGTATTTTAACAAACAAAGAGGTCTGGGAATGTGGCTCAGGGGTAAAGGTATGTGCTGTGTGAACCTGACTACTCTGAAGCCCTGTGCAGCACTGCTACAGGGAGATGGAAGGAAGGGTCAGGGGAATCACCCAGAAGCTGGGTGCTGGCCGGTCACGGTAAAACAGCAAGAGAAACTGCCTCAACAAGTGAAGACTGACTCCCAAAATTTGTCCTGACACTCATACGCAAAATGAATAAACAAAAATTAAAAATGAAATTGTTTGCCTCTTGACACTTTAGAACTCCCCGGGCCTATTTTCTCCTCACCATGTGGCTTTATCTCATGCTCACAGGAGTCTGGGTCCCTTTCTTCAGGACCGTGCAAACATGAGCTCCATTCAGACTACAAACTATAGTCACTGTAGCTGTGTCTCCCCCTCATTGTGCCCCCCCATCATTGGCATCTCGAACTTCCAAACCCGGGAGTCATGGTGACTTCTGGACAGAGTATGACATACTGGACATGAGTCATACGGGACAGTGACGTCATGTGTTGTCGGAGACCGCATCGTCAGTCCTCCCTCCTCTTTCCCCAGGCAACACATGTCCTGAGGACTTTTCTAACTTAATCACCAACTGTGTGCTTTGGTTACCACTCTCGCTTGCCCACACTCATCACCTTTGAGAATCCCAGTCATTCGGCTAACCTCCCGTCATTGTTTTCTAAGGCTAATTAGACACATTCGTTCTGTGTGCATCGGCTAGCCAAACAGACTTTCCGCCTCTCTGTGCCAGCTGACACTGAATTCTACCGCTTTGCACCCCTCTACCCGGCTAACTCCAAACTGGAAGTAGTTTGCGTGGATTATCTTCACTTTTCCATGTATGTATGAATCCACTGTAATACGTCCTCAGCCTGAATTTCTGCAGCGTTGTTTGCCTTTTCCACGTTAGGAAACACAGATCCGCGGAGTCCATTTGATGTGTGAATCAAGCTTTCTGTGAAAATTTATGCTGACAGCCCCCATTATTACCTTGAAGGCTTTCCTTGTGGAATCTGCTCTTTCTGTGGATACTTAGCACCTCATCTCCCCCGCCCCTTCTCGCCTCATCTAAAAGGAATTCACCGTCAGTTGATACTGTAGCTCTAAGGTGAGCATCAGTAGAGGGCAGATAGAAAGCTACGAGGGTGATTTACATGAGCGGTCTTTCACGAGTCTCTGACACCTGAACCCTTGGTCCCCAGATGGTGGTTGTTTGGTCAGGAGGAAGAGATGTAGCCTTGGTGGAAGAATTGGCGGTGGGATTCAGACTCTGAGCCTTACAAAGATAGTCACTGTTTTGAGTTAGCTCTCTGAGACTCCCTATTGAGGTTTACTATGTGAGCTGTGAATTGAGCTGCTCTAGTTGCCTGCCACCTGCTACCACCACTCTGCCATCATGGATTCTAACCTTGAGCCCCCAAGTGAATTCTCTTCTCTAACGTTATGCCTTGGTTATGATGTCTTTGAATATAAAAAGTTAACTCACGGCAGCCTTAGACAATTATCTACTGCCTATTTTATAGCTAGATACATTATTTCTTACATTTTCTATATTACTATGTGCAAGCAAGGTGTGCTCCTAAATTTTATATTCTCAGTGGCATGATGGGTATGTTGAGATACATTTCACTGGTAGGGATTTTGTACAGGAAAGACTAGTGCCTGCATCCAAGATGGCTCAGAGTCACTTTAGCCTGGACAGTCTCGAATTGCTACTCCCTCTCTGCCTCCTACCAATCAATCTCTTTGATGGTTATATGGGCTGTTTACTATTTCCATGTTTAAAAATATTCATCTTCATTTGTGTGTGTATGTGCATGCTTGAGTGCAGATGCCTGGAGGTCAGAAGACGGGGTCAGAGTCCTTTGGAGTTGGAGTTACAGGCAGTGATGGAAACTGACCCCAGGTCTTCTGGAAGAGCAGCAAGTACTCTTTCCCTCTTGGGTCGTCTCTTCAGTCTCCCATTTTTATTCTTGTCTAGAATCTCATTGGCCCTAGCAAAAAGGCATAATTACACTTTACCATCACTATATTACTCTGACCAAGCTGCGTATATTTTACTTGATAAAAGGAAGTGATGTATTACCCAACTCATGACGTGAGCATTTGTAGTGACTTACTGGAATCTGTTTCCCCAGTGATTGCTTAGAAATACAGATTAGATGGAAACAAGACATACCCCGGTATGGGAACAGACATCTCATGGGAGAGCAGCCATGACTCACTTTTCTTAGAAGGAATTTGATGACAGATAATGTCACATGCAACACCTGGATAAAAAGTCAGCTTCTATGTATTTAGCCAAAATAAGGTTTTTAGATGAACCAGAAAAAAAAAGTCCTTCAAGAGCTTCCTCACTCCATCAAAGTTTAAACATTTCTACTGTTGGATCTTGTGCCTTATGTAAAAATTGGCCTTCCTGGTAAGGAGCAAAAAACCAAAACTAACCAACCAAAACAAAACACTTAGCAGCAAGGAAGGCCACATAGCACTGAGACAATGCGAACAGTACCCTCCCCATTCTCAAGCTCCGTAACATTAGAAAGGCTCTCCTGTTTTAAGGCTACTTTGTCACCAGGGGACTCTGGAGGACTGCTTTTAGCTGGCTGACTGACCGATCCTCCTGACTGACAGGTTCTCTGAAATCTTCTTGCTCCATGGCTTTTGACCTTGAACTTCCTTCTGTGAGCCTGCGTTTCCATGGTGAGTTGACATCTCAGACTAGTATCTTCTACTGTGTCTAGAGCTACAGGGAGTAATCTCAACATTCATTGCATGATGATGGTGGTGTCATACTTCATTCTAGTAGAGATGTCTAGAGAGGGTGAGCAGTATACTCAGTGGGAGAGTTTTGGGTTCCATACAGGGCTGATCTAGCATGGCAGGTTGTTCTTTAAATTCATATCCTCTCTGTGATGGCTAATAATTGTCAAGTTGACCCGATCTATCACCTAGGAGACAAACCTCTGGGAATGTCTGTGAGTTTTTAGACTGGGTAATTAGAGTGGGGGTAATCTACCCTCATTTGAATGGTAGCTTTTCACTTGCTGTGGTCCCTGGCTGAATAAAAGGAGAATGGAGATAAGCTCCAGCATCCACCCCTCTAGGGTCTCCTGCCTGCAAATGCAACAATGTAGCCAACAGCCTCATCCTCCTGCCACCAGCACCTCCCCACTGTGGGGGCTATACTGTCAGACTGTGACTCTCAAACAGAGTCAACCTGCTGTTCTCCTAGGGGTGTGTGTGTGTGTGTGTGTGTGTGTGTGTGCGTGCGTGTGTATTTGTGTTGTTAGCAATGAGAAAAGTAACTCCTATTAACATACAAGACCATTCTAGAACACTCTCATTTACCTGTCTAAAACCATGAAAAATGCTTCAAAATTATTTTTTTTTCCTTTTTTGGGCTATACAGAAGGCCAAAACAGGCATCAGACTGAGGACCTTTGGCTCTGCCCAAATCCATTCATAAAATGGGCTCAACTTTGGGTGAATTAACAAGCAAAGAAGACGAGATGCAATGAGGGCACTGGATGCTACTTGTTTGCTTCTTCCGGTCACATGTCCTGATTTCCTGTCTGTCTTTACAGAGCTGGCGATCTGGCTTCTAGGTAGGTCTGAAGAAGGTTTGAGAGGGTTTCTCTGGTCATGGAGTCTTACATGGCTGGCAGAGTTTGGGACTTGGTGATGTCAGGAGCACCATGGTTTCAAAGCACTTCTCTGACGATTCTAATGTGGGATCAGATTTGTACTGGAGTTTAACATGCCGTACAGCCTTTTTTTTTTTTTTTTTTTATGGAGAGGGGTTAGTCTTTGCATTTCTTATTTTATAGGCAAATGTTACAACTTAGTTAAAAAGAAACACCAACTTCAGGACCGGTGGTGAGATGGCTCAGTGGTAAAGGTATTGTGTAAGCCTGCTAACTTGGATTCAGTACCTGGAACCCATGTAAAAGTGGAAAGAGAAAACTCACTTCATGAAGTGGTTCACTGACTTTCACATATGTGCCATTACATGCGTACTCAATAATAATAATAATAATAATAATAATAATAATAATAGTAATAGTAATAATAATAATAACACTAGTAATAATAATAATAATAATAACAACAACAACAACAACAACAATAAATAGAAATTCCCACCAGGCATAATGGCACATGCCTTTTATCCTAGCACTCTGGAGATTGAGGGAGATCGATCTCTGTGAGTCTAGGGCCAGCCTGGTGTATAGAGTGAGTTCCAGGACAGCCACAGCTACTCAGTGAGACCCTGTGTCAGTAAGTCAAGAAATAAATTAAATAAACAAACAGTCTAACTTAAAACTTCCACTTACAAATGACCCAGGTATGTACATGGCCCTCAACAGCTGGCTCAAGTGTATGGCTGCAGTCTTCACGGCTGCTAATTTTGAAAAATCTTCAGGAGTGGAAGAAAGCAGGACTCTGAACTCTGCTTTCCCGTGTATGCGCCCTGGATTTGACCCCGGTAAATCCCTGACGGGTGAGGAGCAAAGTGTATGACTGCCATAAGCTCCTGCCTGCTCTCCAGGTAACAGGCTAGTCTCAAAGCAATGACGGCGACTTCTGGTGAATCACCCACTAAAGTTGGCTCCAAGAGGAAGGTTTCTGCACCCTGCCATTTTACAGACTCAGAATTTTGAAATATGAATTGAACCACGCCAGGTTACATCCAACCTGCCCCATCCTATCCTGCAAGGAATTGCTATTCCCTGAGAAGTTCTTCGTCGCCATGCCAGTTCGTAGACAAACAAACCCAAACCTTAAAAAGTCAAGGTTACTTTTTATTCATTCCCGAATCACTTTCTAAGAAGCATCTCAGTGGCTGAGGAGGCTGGCTTTCACCTTTCCTACCCTCAGCTTTCGGAGATATGAATGGTGTTTTTCACATGTTGGTAGAACCAGAATTACAATGGTCCTGTAATGGTTTAGTCCCACCTGATCATTTCCTGTTCAATAGGTCTGGAGTGGGGCCCCTGGAACATGTATTTCTAGTCGCTTTCTGGGTAATGTTGATGCTTGATGGCCTGCAAGGTCAGTTTCAAAAGGCACTGCCTAAAAATCACAGGGTAGCGAGGGAAAGAGGAAAGACGACAGCCTGGAGCTGGGCAATTCATGAGCCAGATAATGAACGCTTTGATGTAGATTGCCGTGTGCAGACATGACTTTTACATGATGAAATTTAAGCACTGTGAGTTATACAGGAAGGTTTTCACCTGATAAATGCCAATTATGCGCCATAGGATTGCCTTAGAAATTGCGTGTCGTGCATGAGTGCATGCGTGCCTGTGTGTCTGTGTATCTGTGTGTTCGTGGTCAGAAGAAGGTGTCAGCTCCCTAAACTGGAGCTACAGACAGTTGTGAGCTCCATGTGGGTGCTGGCAACCCAGCTCTCACCCTCTTCAAGAGCAGTAAGGACTCTCAACTGCTAAGCCTTCTCTCCAGCCCCAAAACTGCTTTATGTGGTATTTTCCTTCTGGTTTATATCTCTCCTCAGGTTTATAGGTTACACTGATCCTGGCTGTTTATCAGTAGTTTAAAAAAAATTTTTTTTTATCATTTTATCTTCACATTTCTCTAAAGGCAGCCACAAATGGCTGTGAAATCAGACAAGCCAGGAGTTAAAGTGTATATGTGCTCCATTTTATTTGACATTTAAGAATCATGGGCAGTTTCCACCTTTTTTTTTTTTTTTGAGATAGGGTTTCTCTGTATAGCTCTGGCTGTCCTGGAACTCACTCTGTAGACCAGGCTGGCCTCGAACTCAGAGATCCACTTGCCTCTGCCTTCCAAGGGCTGGGATTAAACGCGTGCGTCACCACAGCCCAGCTCTTTTTTTTGATTTTTAATTGCAGCACAGTTATCTCTGAAAATTACACTTGAAAAATAAAATGTGAAAAACTGGATCCTCTTCACTGAGGTTTCAGAATGCAGCCTTCTTCCCCGCCACTAGATGGCAGTGGTCTGCCAGGAAGCCGGACTCCAGGAAGCACCGGAAACTGACCAACAATTGTCTCCAGAAAAGTGGACTGGCAACATGGAAGGGTTCTGAGAGTTTCAGGAACACGTTTGCAGGATTCTGGCCATGAAATTAGGTAAATTTCTTTTCCATTTCGATGCAGCACCATGCACTGGCGTAGGTGTTGCTGGTAGACCCTGGGCGCTCTCTATGCAGCTCCACGTACTGGCACATAGGGATGTTATACAAACATCAAGTTCTCTTGCCAACACCGTAAGCTCCACGATCATGGGAGAGTATGAGTGCACCCAGAGATTACTTTGAACACACATAATTTAGGACAGTGAAGTGTGCGAGAGTCAAGTATTTCCTATTCAGTCTACCTGGGCACTCTGTTTAGGTACCCCCGGTTAGCATGCAAAGCAAGGGGTGCCGTGTTATATCTTATAATATGTGCACAATCTGTCCCACCTTCCTCGCGGTCCCAGTCCCTTCTTGCTTGTTCGCCCCTTCCCTCCATCGGCCCCAGCCCCTGCGTTTATGACACGCTTGCCACTGCCCTCTAGTTTCCCTTCCTGCTTTGCTTAGGCTTCTTCATTCCCTCTTATAGCCCTGCTTTTTAAAAAAACGTTTGTGTTCCACACAAATATCTTTTAAATGGAGATTCCATGTGTGAGAGGAGCCATGTGATTTCATCGGACATTGACCTATACTGCTTAGCATACGTAATTATCACTAGTTTTATCCACACATTCTCCAGTACAGTTCAGGTGGCTCTGCTGGCTTCTCAAACACAGAAAGAAATGAACTCACTTGGAAGAACCCTTTCTGCATCCGAGAAATTTAGTGAGTTATTAGGTATATGCAATATGGACATCACTCCAGTGACTGTCGGAGCTTAGCTAGGAGATAATGAGGAAGTTTTTATTCCTCCAAGTGGGACAGGTCCTGATTTCTGTATCTATGAGATTATTATTTACATAACCACACTGACAGTGTTGTAGCTTAGTTAGGCATAGTAAGAGATGCACGGCAGCTATAATAGGAACAATCACAATGGTATACAACCATGAAAATTATTTAAATTTTATGAATTGTTTATACCTTGAACTTCTCATCTGAGTGTTTTTGCTTTTGTTTGGTGTTTTTTTTGTTTTTGTTTTTGTTTTTTTTTACTATGACTGTCCATAGCTAACAAGAGCTAATGGAAGTAAGAGCTGTGGGGGAAAGTGCACACCACAGAGGGAGAGTTCTAATTGTGTGCAAACCATCGGCATACATAGTTCTGGGGAACTTGCAGAGGCAGAAGGTGCTTCCTGCTGGTCGGGAGGAGGTGGCAATGGGCGTGGCTTTGGAGAAAGTGCAGAGATAAGAGAAGGAGGAAACCCACGGGTCAAAAGACACAGCCATTCAAAGGCAGGCAGAACAAATGCCGTGTCTAGCGTCTGGGCCTTCCATATGATGGTGGCAAGCAGGAAATCAGACAAAGTGGGAAGGACTTTCACTGGTCACTAGGGAGCCACCACCTTCAAATGGGGAATCTGCCACTGTGTTTCTGAAGGATTTTTTGGTACTACAGAAAAAGGCAGGAGACAGCTTGAAGATTAAAGGAATAAGCCAGGAGAAATGGAAGGAGAGGCAAGGCAGTCCTATGATAATCAAAATGGAACAGATAAGTGCGGGGCCATCCTTGGCAGTGCCCTTGGCATGGGGATGGCATTCAGAGGCAGAGGACGACTTAAGGCTTAAGGGCAAGTGTCTGGATGGCTGAAATTTTCATACTGCAGCCATGTTAAGCTAAGATGCTGTGGAAACCAATTAGGAAACAAAACAGTGGAGGTGCCAGGTCAGTGATACCCAGCCTGGCCACCCACCGGGTGGCTTCCCAGCCTTCTTACTCATATGATTCTGGGGACTCTATCCTCTCAGCTGCTGCCACCTACTCCCTTCCCAGCTTCTAGCCTCGCAGGATGCCTCCCAGGGAAGCACCCACTGAGTACTATCCTTTCAACCTGTTTGCTCAGAAAAAAAAATGGGGTGATGGGTGGAACCCTCTGGAGCCAAGAGCCACAATAAATCGTTCCTTCTGTCCGTTGCTTCTGTTGGCATGCTGTTCACAGCGCTGTGAAGCCAAGCAATGTGCCTCCCCAAAACGCCCACTTGGCAAGGAGCCTTTTTGTCCTCTTCTATTAGTTTGGAGGCCAAAGACCTCCACCCTATCTATCCTTCTTTTCACATCCTATGTTAAGGCAACGAGGACTCTTCTAACTCCTCCAAAGGACAGGCCTTCAGGCCTGCCCAGACTCCTCTGAACTGCCATCTTCCTCTTCCTCTACCTCTTCCTCTTCCTGCCATCTCATCAGTTTGCCTTCATTCTCCTCTCGTGCCTGGAACACCTAGGGCTGGCAGAGTTGCTCCGTGTGTACTGTGTCAATCACTACTCTTCTCTGTACCCAGTGGGAAGTTAGTCATCCCGTTTTGCCGTTACAAGACTTGTAAGCATCCTGTGGGCAGGATATGTCTGCCTTTGCTACAGACTTCTTGCGTGGAGCCCACTGCCTAGCACTGAGTGGTTATACAAAGCTAGTTTTATTTTCATATGGGCATTTCTTATCGTGACAGTGTGATTTCTATCCTGGCACCCCAACTTCCTGTATGCTAATTATCAAACTCACCTACAAAAAAAGCTCAAGACTCTTGGTCTTGCCTTGGTCTCCCAAGTGCTGTGAGTGCGGCGTGTACCATGCCTAGCTCTGTCGTGTTTCCCCCGTGTAGAAAGACATGTTATACGTTCAACTGTTTTGGAAAATGCAGAGCACTAGTGCTCATTCTTACGCTAGGGTCAACTGGAATCTCTATAAAAACATCTTTCGACCTCAGCCTTGAAAACTTGAGTTTAGCTTCAGAATCCCTCACCGTAAGGGAGAATTTAGACTTGACAGCCTCATTTTTCATGGAAAGTACTCTGACTTAAATTTACTGCTAAAGAAAACTGTTACATTAGGCATCTTCCCCATCTACTAAGTTTTAGAAACTCAAACACATGAGATATCAATTTCAAAATTCACAAATTTCTGATTATTCTTATGAGTGCCAGTGTTTACCAGGCAGTTTCAGTTTGTACTTTATTCTTAAATCTGTGTGATTTAGTGGCATAGTGAGCACAATTATCTAATTGCTGGTAATGTGTGCAGCCCTCTTGTTACACTGTGTCCACTAAAAGGAGGTGTTGAAAGGTAATGAAACAAGGTTATTGGAAAAAAGGAAACAGATTCAGGCAAGCCAAGAGGAGGTTGGACCTTACCCAGTGTAACTTGTTTCCTCAAAACCCAGGACACAGACACTCAAAGGGGTCTGACAGTCAAAGGTGACAAAAGAGAAGCTGCCATGTGAAGATGGGAGAGCAGAGTGACACACACACGAACAGGGTGGCAGGGACAGCCTGCTAGCTGTCAGATTCTGGAGAGAGGCATGTTAGGATGCAGGGAGCAGGGCCCCACCGACTGATGGGCTATCCTAGCTCTAGAACTGGAAGATGGCAAACATCTGTTGTTCTAGACTACCCAAGTTTAGCACTTTCTTTGAGATCTGGCAAACGAACATCTATTAAATGTATCAGCTCAGGACTATAGGCCGAATTTCAATCCATAACACGAAGTTTAACTTTTATTTAAGGCAAAATTGAGGCACAGCCAGAAAATCTCTCCTCCTCCTACTTTCCCCAGCAGCCTATCCTCTTTAGAATGGTTATAAAATGTATACAGTATACATATAAGAGCAAGTATATTAAAGTTATTTTTGAATTTAAGAACTAAAATGTTACAGTAACTTCACACAATTTGCTACTGAAACATTAACTTAGTGTCTACTAAAGTCTACTTGTAATATTTAAAATAAATGGTATTTTGAAATACCAAATATATTAAAATGTTGAACCATACTGTGAAAATACCACTGCTAATGTACACACACCACCATAACTTAAAGAAGTGGGAAATCTCAGCTAGAGAATTGTGGGAATACTCGTGTACATAAATTCCTGCCTTTGGGAATACATGTGTGCATGAGTCCCTGCATTTGGGAATACATGTGTGCATGAGTCCCTGCATTTGGGAATACATGTGTGCATGAGTCCCTGCCTTTGGGAATACATGTGTGCATGAGTCCCTGCCTTTGGGAATACATGTGTGCATGAGTCCCTGCATTTGGGAATACATGTGTGCATGAGTCCCCGCATTTCTAGACACCACCTGAACTCTGTCTGTGGTTGGCTTTATGGCAGAGGGATCCTAGCTGAAGATCGCTGGAAACAGAAGACACTAAGGTTTTATTCAGAAAACTCTTTTTGTCCTTTTGACAGAGTTGGCCTAAATGTAAGGGACATTAAACAGTTACTGTGTGGTGTGCTATGGAAGGGACAAAGCCGAAGATCACTAACAGCTCCTCCGCAGGCACAGTGCTCGACATCTGGGTTCAGCCACTCTCAGCTGAGCACCCTTAACTGAAAGGTTTGGGACCCACAGGTTTCAGCAGTCTTACAAAAATCAACATGGGTGCAGCAGACTTTATTGGCAAAGCATCTCCAGTCCAAAACTCCAGCCTGAAATTCTAATTTCGTGGGCTCCATTATGCTCCAGAAGCTTAGGATCTGAGAGCACATTAGGCTACGATGCCCCACCTGTACCCCTGACACTTGAAGGGAGGGAGCCTGAGTTTCCGTTACTTTCCCTGATGCACAGGGGTTTTGTAGCAGTCAGTCATACTCAGCCTCCAGTGTTTAGTCTCTAGATCTGTGGCTGGCCAGGCGAGGAACAGACATGTGTCTTCTTATGCATTCTAGTCACAGTGCTCTCTGGACTGTGGAAGGGACACTGTGGCTCCTGTCCTGTGGTCACACGTAAGGCTCCCTCAGTGGCTGGGACTGCAACTTTGAAATTCCAACAGCTCAAACTGCTGTAGGTTTCCTCAACCCTTTTAGTCCATGTACAGTCAAACTATAATGTTCTGAAATAAATCCCTTTTAATGTGTGTTCCTGTGCGCGCGCGCGCGCTCTCGAGCGTGTGTGTGTGTGTGTGTGTGTGTGTGTGTGTGTGTGTGTGTGTTGCGCTTTCTCGAGCAAGCACATACGAGTACGTACATGTGCACACACGTGCGTTAGTGACTGTAGGTACACTTGTGCTGGTATGGAAGTAAGAAGTTAGACTCCTGGACTGTTCCTTAGGTGCCACTCACTTTGTCTTTGGAGACAGGGTCCCAAGCCCTGGGGCTTGTCAAGCAGGCTAGGCCAGCCAGTCATCAAGCCCAGGGGAGTCTGCCTGCCTCTGTCTCCTCAGCACTGGGGTTATTATAAGGGTGTACCTGTACATGAGCATTCTACATGGGTTGTAGGAATCCACCTCAGGTCCTCATGCCTGCAGGGTAAACATTTCAGCAGATGAGCTCTCTAGTCCTAAAATTTTTTTTTTTTTTTTTTTCCTTCTGAAACAGGCTAGAGTAAATGCTGTTATGTAGGGCTGAACTGACCAAACTGGCTACAATTTACATTCCTTCCTATGAAGGACCCACCGTTTCCCATCTTTACACAAAGCGCCGCTGTGAACCTCATACAAACTGGGAACAGAATGCTGAAATGCCTACTCTTCTCAATAGATCACCACACCCTTTCAAGATTGTATCAGGAAAAGCACTATTCGGATACTTAGAGAGTAGCCTGAGGATTCTGCTCCTTTTTCAGAGGAGTCGCCCACCACTGTCTAATTAAGTAAACACACACATAAAATGCTAAAACGGAAAGCCTGAACTCACTGTTCCTGAATCTATGAATTGGCTTGTTGGCTGTACATGTGGAAATTAAAGGGAGTTTCTTTTCTTTCGTGGAGGGAATTTATACTGAACCTTCTAGGGGAGCCAAGGGCTGTTGGCTTGGTATTCCCCTTAGCTAGGAAGCAGCAAGAGGAGGGGATGAAGTTAATCCTCAAGTCAAAAACAAAGCCCAAGATTATGTCATAGAAATATCACATGAAAAATGACCTCATCAACATGGGCAAAACCAAACCAAACAGCATTAAACAGGCTGGACCAGCAGCCTGCAGTTCCTCAATACCAAGCTGACTGTGGAAAGTGAGTTCATGGAAATCTTTGGGTTGAATTTACTCATCTTTCTTCTGTGTTTCCTTTAACCCCCCCCCCCCCCCAAAAAAAAACCAAACAAACAAAAACAAAACAAAAAACTCCCCAAAACAAACAAACAAACAAAAACCCCCCCAAAAACCCCAAAACCCTATTGTTTTTCTCAGCCATACCACTCCACTCCAGGATCTCAGTTCCCATTTCTCTTTCTCCTACCTTAACTCCTCTCTATCACTCTGTCTCTCATTCTCTCTCTCCTTCTCTCCCCCAACCACCACAGCTCTAAATTCATTGTTTAGAGGAAGAACTTCCAATAGAGCGAATATGCTTACCTTTTAAATTTCAATCTCGATGTAAGAAACAGGGTATCTAATCTCTCTGAACCTATTTGTCAGGTCTCTGTGATGAGATTCCACAACTTATGAAAACCCAGTTGGAAAATCTCGGTAAGTCACAACAGGCATTCTAAATTATGTGCAATTTCGTTAGCAAACAAACAAACACAGCCATTTAAAATCCAAGTAAGGCATAGAAACCAAACGTACGAAAGAAACCCACACCTTGGATCTGAACCTTGCCTCTAGTGTGGAAAACCCTTTCTTTTAAATAGGGTTTGATGATGTTGGCTTCGGTTTCCCTTCTAAATTGTAAACACTTTTACATACGTTTATTTAGATACCAGGAGAGTGCTAACGGCTCACGAGGGTAACCAAAGCAACTTAAAAGCAGAACTTTAAGCTCTGTAAACAATACTTTTAGAGTAGGCATTTTTAGTTGTCATTATTCACTCTAGGAACTCGGTTCTTCCTGGTTTCCCGGTTCACTGACTACCGGTAGCTCCAGGAGCTGGAGGCTGCGGGAACTTTAGCCAACTTGCAAGAAGGTGCGCGTGGGGTTTCCCACTGCCTCCACGTTTCTCAGAAGGCTCCAAACAAAGCCTTGGGCCCCTTGGAAGAGGGTTCCCTGCCCCGGGGCCCATCGCATCCGCAGATCCCAGTTGAGAAAGGTCACTGGGACTTGAGTGGGACGGTCAAGGGGAGAGAGTGATCGAGCGCGCGCGCGCGCGCGGATTCTGCCCACCCTGTTCGCCCGCCGCAGGTTGGGCCCTGCGCTGTCACACCTCGGGGACAGCGGCGCCTTCCTGGCTGGGGCGCGGGGGTCACGGCACTTACCACCGCCAGCAGCTGCACCAGCAGCAGCAGGGCGCACCGGCCGCCCGGGCTCCGCGCCATCGCCTCGCTCCGCCGCGCCCTCGCCTCCGGGCCTCGCCGGCGCCCAGCCGATCCTCCTGGCCAGGTCCCTCCCGGGGCCGCCTTTCTCCTCCTCTGCCCGGCCTGGGGTGCGGTTCCAGGTGTGGCCGGGTCGGAAAGGGTAGCCGTGGGCCCGGCCGCAGCCTGGATGGAGGAGGGGAGTGCACTCGCTCCGCGGGGAGGTGCGAGGCAGTTCCCGCCCTCCGCACCTGGGGCCGGTGACGTCCCCCGCAGGGGACCTTGGGTGGCTGGCCCCGCCCCGTCGTGTCCCTTCCTCCTCTGGGATCACCTCGATTGGAGAGCCTTTTAGACACTTGTCCAGACCCCAAGATCTAAGGAGCAGGACTCATGGAGCCCGCGATCGCTAGGCTACGGTGATAAATGGCTGGCGTTGCGAGAATGAGAAGAATGAGAGCAGGTGACGACCTGGAGGTACTAGGGCCAAGCCGTGTGGGGCCTGCTGTTGCAAGCGAGGCTTCCTTAGTGTCTCTTCTGTGGCCCTATTGCTCAGGTCTGCAACTTTTCTAGCTCAGCAAGGAGACAGTAAAAGACTCGCAGCAGGGCAAAACAGATCTTTGATCTGTTGAACGCGGTTTGTGACTTCCTAACCTGGGTTTACTGTACGAACAATTAGAAAATATGTATGAACAATTAGAGAATCTATATGAATCTATATGAACCTTTAAGTGCAGTGGCCAGCACTTAAAGACTCAGTGGTAGTTGTTGAAATTAAAACAATATTTTTGCAGGAGTGAGGAAACGTTAAATTGGACTCAGTTATTGTTATTGTTATTATTTAGACAGTCTCACTTGGTAACCCAGGCTGACCTCAGATTTAAGATCCTCCTGTCTCATCCTGCTTGCTTAGTTCTGTGATTACAGGTGTGTTACCAGGCCTGGTTAAACGAACTCTTGAAAAGCAGACACTGGAGGCAGCACAGGTTGGAAAAAAAAATCCCTTGTTGCATGTAAAAAGAAAAGTACTATGGAAAAAAACAGGTAAACTTTAACATATGTGACTATTCATATTGGAGTGAACAGATTATAGCATCTAAAGAAAAGTATTTGCCATAATCTTTAGCGAATGGGAGGTGGTCTTTGTAAATTTTGATTTTCACATCCTATTAACATTTCTGCGTATTTCTGGTTGATATTACAGTAGTGGAAGACCCTCTATGCCACAGAGGGCTTACAGGAAACAGGCAAGACCAATTGGTCAGTAAATGAACTCAACTAGCTGACTTGAGTCTCCATTTCAAGCTGGTACTCTGAGAATTCGTCTCTGACATTGTTAGCTCCTTTCTTCCTGTGTCTGCCAAGGCTCAGCTTTGAGCTGAGAAGCCTATCCTCTTGTTTAGAGTTTAGTCACTGGCAATCTTCCTCCGTTTGTACATGGTGGTTGGTTGGCAAATGAGCTGGGGACTAGGCTTGGCTACCCATGCTGCTGCTCGACGTCCTCAGCAGTGGAAGGACCCACTCTGCTCACTCCTAATGAGCTAATGCAGAGGGAAGATCGCCTTTTAGTTTTTACTCCTTCCCCTTGAACTAGATGTGGGTGCTAGCATAACCTGTTGGTAATTCCCGCCCCTTGAAATGCTGGAAGAACTCCTAATTGGAGACAGCAGGATTTACTAAGGTGTGTTTGCAAACCTTCCCGGGGAGCTCTCTCTGCACTCCACCTAAAAGAGTGCTCTCGCCTTTGAGCCCTGAAGACACATATTTATACTTCATTATTGACATGGCAGGAGCTGTTTCAAAATGAAGATAATTGTAGCTTCGAGCATAAGAAATAGCTAATAAGACTTTATTTCTGTTGAATTATTCACCAGCCTCTGGGGACTGTCAAAGTCAGCTTCAGGCAGTATTCCTTCTATAAAGCATATGTCCCAGGACTCGAGCAAAGGTGTCAGTCAGTACCTGCCGCTCATGATGTCATCAGCTTTCATCCTTGTATAATTAATTTCCACTTTACCAACTCTAAGCATAGGGCTCAGTTGAAGGGACTTTCTGAGAACCAGCTAATTCACATCTGCCTCCTTTGCCCCTGATTTCTTCACGCTGGGATGAGGTTAGACTTATTTAATAAATCTGCATATAAAACCAAAGGTGGTCATTTCCAATGAAGCCGTAAAAATAGTTTTGTGTGTGGTAAATGGAAACGTTGAGAAGATGTGAACATTTTAAGTTCCAGGCTCCCTATCTAAAGTAGTTTAAGATACACACAATTTTTTTTTCTTTAGATGCCTACGACTCATTAGTTCAAAACATTTTGTTCAAATAACTGTCTTCCAATCTGTTAGAGTTGGGTTGGAGAAATGGCTCAGTGGTGAAGGTCACTTGTGCTTCCTGCAGAAGGCTCACATCTATTTCTCAGCACTTGCATGCTGGATCACAACCATTTTAAATAACACTTCCCCAGGGCCCATCTCACTCTTCTGAGCCTCCCTCCACCCCCAGTTCACTGACAGACAAGGATATCTTTAGAGCAAGTGTGCTCATTCCTCATATGTCACATGCATGCCCTAGTGAATGGCCTTGTCACTTGTCTACCTAAACCAGACCTGAAGTATCATCCCCAAGCTCCCATTTACAGGCCTTTTCCATGTTCTCTGTGGTTGTAATCACAAGGAATCGCATGCCCTGCATGTAGTAGCAAGCACTGGGATTTATAGGTATTTCATCCAGGTTAACTGCTGTGTCCATTGCTCTGTCTTAAGAACGTAAGTTCCATACATGTAGGGACCATTTGATATTCATGGTGGGCTCAGTCCTAGTCTCAGGTTCATACTGGATGATCAATAAACATTTGTTGGACCAAACCTACATACCAAAAGGAATTAATTATAAGTAAAAAATGAGTATTATGGAGGAAAATGTTTTTGAATATTCATTGTGAATAAATTGATAGATCTAGTCAGAAAATGCTGGTCTGCGATGTGTTTCTTTTGTGTGTGTGTGTGTGTGTGTGTGTGTGTGTGTGTGAGAGAGAGAGAGAGAGAGAGAGAGAATGCATTCACGTGTATACACATGTGATTTGTGAATGTGTGTTTCCTTAGTAACGATGCAACCAAACAGAGATAGCAGGTGTGAGTCAGGCTGTGGAGCATCCTGGCTGATGGTTAAGAGATTTAAGTATCCAGTATATATATGGAACTGAGTGTGGGAGGGGAGGGATAGGGTGAAGCTGGCAGAGTCCAGAAGCCAACTAAGAACAGAGTTCATCATGCTGAAGGTAGAGAAATTAGACAGAATTGCCCTTCCCCTCAGTTCTGGTGAAGGAGCCACGTCCTGTGCACTGGAAGCAAGGTATGTGAGGCAAGGTATGAGTGTCAGACATTGATAGCTGGATCCTGAAGTGTCTGGATTCTCTAGTTTGTTGGATAACAGCCAAATGCAGATTTGAGAGTGAGAAGAAAGCATTGATTGGCTAAGGGAATAGCCTGTAATGGCAAGCTGGGCAAGTACTGCTGCCTTCCTGAGTTAATGTCACAGAGTGGTGAAACCAGCAGGGTGCATGCACTCATACAGCACTCAGAGCAACCAGCGCACTATGAATAAAGAGTCCCTGTGTCCTAGAGGCTGGCGCAGCCCTGAGTATTGAAGACACCAATATTTGAGAAGAGTGATACAGCCTACCACAATGAGTCAGTGTCTCACTGGACACCTACCCACACGTTCTTCTGTGTGAGTCACTGCACTACCTAGGACCCATGACTGTGGGTACAGAGTCCCTGAGCCTAGGTGGTTTCAGGAAATTGTTAACGTTGGTCATGAAGTAGAAAAGAAATAGAAAAAGGTACAAGAAAATGAAAAACAAAAAACAAAAAATAAAAAAACCCAAAAAAACCAAAAGGCAAAGAGGGATTTGTGTGGGGTGGGAGTGGAGGAGGAAGAGTCTAAGGTCAGAGTAGAGTTTCCAGTGTGATCAAAATGTGACCATGCTGTTTTGAGGTGTATACAGAAAAAGCCTGGGAAAGCCCAGCAAGGTGTTGGTGCTCTCCTAGTCTGGCGCTCCCTCCCACTGAGTCATACCTGAAAGCATTTGGCTGACGGCTCTCTTGACTTCCACTGAGTGTTATGGGAGCGTTGTATTATGTTGATCCACTGTCCTGTCCGGGATCTGCATGTGGCTCTGCCACCACAAACATGGCCCTCTAGCCCCACCTCAGAGCTTTCGTCCTCAGCGTCCCGTGTCCTTTGCACAGCTCTGTGTGAAGTTTATTTCTTCCTTCTTGACTTTCTTTGTTTTCATATTTTCTCTTCTCCATGAAGTCCTTCCCTGACCCATGGCTTGACAGTTGTCATTGCCCCTCTTCATGATGCCCGTGTCACGTTTCTCCCTGATCACCACATCCTAACAGACTGTATGGAAAAGGGACATAGAGAGGTGAGAAGGTTCCTAGGAGTGAAGGGGAGACAGTGCAGGGAAGGGCTTGGGAGTGATGAGAGCCGTTGTATGCATCCACAGAAATGAAAAATAACCAATTTAATGAAAAAATTAAATAGGCCTATTCACTCAATAAATATTAGGTAAATGTGTGGAGGGTTTGTGTGTGTGTTGTGTGTGTGTGTGTGTGTGTGTGTGTGTGTTAATAAGGACAAAGTGGGAAAGAGTAGAAGAGTATCAGCTTCCTGGAGCTTAGGGGTAAAGTCTCCAAATGGGGGAGGGCTTGTGCTTGAACCTAGTTCGCTTTGTCAAAATTCTCTGACGTCCCCATTTTTTTCAAAGATGGCTATGATACTGTAAAGCTTAGAGGCCACCAGAGAGCATCTCTGTGTCCACCCAAGTGTGACAGTTAATCGGCATTGCCCACTCAACAGAACTCAGTGTCACTGTGGAAACACACGTCCGTGTTTCCAGAAAGGTTTCACTGAGGAGGGAAGCCTCACGAAGAACATGGGAAGCACTGGTCCACAGGCTGGGGTCCTGGACTGAAACAGAATGACACCAACCTTTACCTCTCAGCTTCCCACCTGTGGATACAGTCTGGCCAGCTGCCTCACTTCCACACCTGCTGCAATGCCTTCCCCACCGTGAGAGACCACGCTCTTATGCTGTGAGCTAAAACAAGCTGTCCTTTAAGTTGGTTCTGTCAGATATTTTTCACAAAAAAGAGAATGGTAGTCTATACCCAGGATGACAGTGAGAAAACAGGAACAAACTGGAAAATCCCCCTTCCCTCTGGGGGCCAAGGAGAACATTCATTACTGGAATTCAGTGCTAGGAAGGTTGATTTTATTCACTCTTGGGGATTCTGTGGCTTTCATTTTGCCCTGAGATTGTTTATGGGAATTCTTAGAAAGATAAAGGCACCAGGCATGGTCAGGAATGAGATGAGAGGAAGGTGTCCTTGGCTGCTGACAGGAGTCTGGAATCCATCTGTGAAGTGACAGGGTGTACAAGGGGTCATGGGAAGCCAACGGCAGTGTTTACAGAAACCACCAAACAGAAGCCACACTGACCGATGGTGACTAATGGGCCCGTGGAAACACGGAAAGAAACCCTCAGAGAACAGAAAAGACATCTCTTGTCTATTTCATTTACTTCACACAAACAACAAAACCCTAAGCAACCAACCAACCAACAACCACAAAAAATAAAGAACAAAAAAAAACCAAAACAATACAGCCGACATGAAATGCTTATTTTAACCCACTTTAAAGACAGTTTAAAAGTATGCAAATATGAATATGACTGTTTAATAATTTCAACACTGTCTGAGTCGATGTGATGATTTATTGACACTCAAGTTCAGAAGTTGGTGAGTGGCTGACTTTGCTAAGATGTCTGGAGTGCAGCTAAGGCCATGCAGTGCTGATGTTTCTTCTGGGAACCTAACAAATACTAGGGTGTGTGCCTTGTGTGCTCCAGGTTTGAGTCTAGGCCCTGAAAACAAAAAAATGTCACTGGCTTGCATCCTTGGGTGGAGGTAGGAGGTGGAGTCCATCAGGAATTGTGAGAGGAGCCTCTGCGAGAGCTTGTCTTTGGAGGGCAAGAGCTTGTGTTTCTACAGAGAAGACAGAAACCATTGCTATGGAGGTCATACGCATGAGCTGTTCTGAAGGAGACAAATAGTCTTGATTCCAGCTAGATATTGTGGATGGCAAATTATCTCAACTCAGTAAGACAAATTTTGTAGCAAAAGTATTTGAAAACTTCAGAGCAGGGACGTAGTGATTTAGTCAGGCCCACTCATGTAATAAACAGGGAATGGGACCACAGAGTCAGCCTTTCATATACTAATGGTACATGAACATCAGAACCTGTCCAGCATTTCAAGAGAGTGTTTATAAAACCTGATTTGTTTGCACTCTTATGACTTCATGTTTTGTGAGCTAATTTGGTTTTCATAACCTCTACTTCTTTCTTGAGGTCGAAATTTTATTAAAAGGAAATATGTTCCAGTGTAAAGCAACCAATGAAAGAAAAATTTGATTCAGGGCCAATGGATGTAGCTCGGTTGGAGAGTATTTGCCTAACATGCACAGAGCCCCAAGTTTGAACCACACAGACTTTGTGCCTTGGTGTGCACTTCAGTGGTGGAATGAGGAGGACCAGAAGTTCAAGGTCATCCTTGGTTACGTAGTGAGTCATAAGCTAGCCTGGGATACATGAAACCTTCCTAAAAATGTCTGATACAAAAGAAATGGGGTAGCCTGCTTTCAGTGATTTATACTTAACAATCACAATGACGCTTTCTAGCTTGTGTGACGATATTGTGGTTATGTTTCAATACAAATCATAATGTTTACTCCAAACATGGCTGTGTACCCTGAAATGTGCCCAGTCATTTAGTTGGGTAACTGCCGGTTACGTTTCTGCATATTTTCAGCCCCACTACCACCACCCTGACTCTTCTAACTTCGACTGAAGCATTATCTAAGTGATGGCAGACCTTTGGAGTGAGTCCCAGCAGTTGCATGCAAATTCAGCCGCAATACACCTAAGCCAATCAGCCAAACCCTCTTGTGATTAATTTTCCAGTGGTTATGTAGGAGGAAGAAAGTCTGCCATTGTTTTTTAATTCTTAACATCGGGATTAGAACTGTCATCTAAATTAACTGATGTCAAGTGAACAGGTTAGGCAGAGCAGTACTTCAGGGAAGCCTTGAGTTGAACAGATGGAATCCACTTGAGGCCATTTATGAAGGACTTCTCTGCAGTCGCTAAGAGCAACAAAGTGCATTTCCATTGATTTGCATTGTGAGACAATCAGCCTGTGTCAGATTTTTCAATAGATGCTGTCTTGAGAACAAGGTAAGGGTGTGTAACAGAAGACAATAGCTGTCGTAGAATACACACTCTGGGATTTCACTTTAGAATTTGAGTGAGACATCCAGAGTGACCCTCTTCTCCCAATAGAAGATAATGAAGTCTGCTGCCTTTATGTTCCAGGTATTTATTTACATAGAGATGATCCTATATGGACAGATGTTAAATATATGATCTATTTGTTTTTTTTTTTTAATTTTTGAAATACTCTCTCTACTATATAGCTCTGAGTGTACTGAAACTCACTATATAGACTACATAGATCAGGCTTGTCTCCAGTTCATAGAGATCATCTGTCTATCTCTGCCTCCTGAGTGCTAGCTTGCATCAAAGGTGTGTGCCCTCACTCCCAGCATAGGATTTTATTTTGAGGCAGGATCTTTTGTAACTCAATGGATATCTAAGGATGAGCAGTTCTTAAGTTAGCCATTGACCAGCAAGTTGTCCCCCAGACTTATTTTGAACACACACACACACACACACACACACACACACACACAATCTGTGGTTGGGTGATGATGGTGGTACTTGGCTTTAATTCCAGCACTTTGGCAGTAGAGACAGGTGGATCTCCATGACATTGAGGTCAGTCTGGTCTACAGAGTGAGTTCCAGGACATCCAGAGCTACACAGAGAAACGTTGTCTTGAAAAACAAAACAAAACAACAACAACAAAACAACCAACCAAACCAAAGGCTGTGCATCAATGGTTTGAAATCTGTAGAGTAGGCAGTCAACATGTCTAACTTAGAATTCATTTAAAAGACTTGATATGCAAATTTTCTAAGTACTTCCTATGGCCTAAATCTATTTTACAACTACAGGGACCTGCTGGGGCAGAGATGGTCCTTGTCACCATAGTGATGGTCCACAGAGGTTAAGCAACTTGCTGTGATTTTGATTGCTAATAGTTGGTCTCCAGAGTCTAGCCGTTGTTAATGAGAAACTCAGAACACACATGGACAGAACGAAACGTTTTTAAGTTTAACTTTTTGTTAATCATTAAAACATAGTTATTTCTGATTGATTAGTGGATGAAATAAGATTTCAGACTTTTCTTTTAATTCTTCCCATAGCAATTTGACTTTCTGAATAATTGAGTGTGCTTTCTTTGCTTAGCAACTCACTGTCTCCTACCCTTCTGTCTCTGGGCTTGCTTTTACAGTGGAGAGATCTTTGGCTATTGGCAAGGATTGCCGTTGCAGGCTTCGGCACGTTGGGAAAGACCCTGGGAGAGCTTTGGCTGACAAGGCATGCTCTTACTTTGGCAACATAGTCATTGTTTGCTTCACGGAGAGACTACTCAAAGACCAGCATAAAAGAGCAGAGTTCCAGGGAATCTAATGTTGTCTACCTACAAAGAACTGCAAGGATTTTTTTTTGTTTGTTTTTTAAAGTCAACTCAGGGGCTGTAAATATTGCTGTGTTTAGAAGCGCTTGCTGCTCCTGTAGAGGACCCCTGCTTAGTTCCCAGCACCTACGATGGGGAGCTCCTGACTACCTGTAACCATAGCTCCGGGGAATTGGCCGTCCTCTTCTGGATTCTGGTGGCACAGCACTCATGTGCATGTATGCACACACAGATACATAATTAAAACAAAAATAAAATCTTAAAAAAAACCACTTAGATATTATCTTATAGTCATGAAGTAGCTCCTGAGGAAAAACCTGGGAGAGTTTGTGGAAGCTGTGAAGAAGAAGAGGAAGGGGGAAGATGCAGACAAGAATATATTTTAGAAGCTGATAGATTGAAGTGGATTTTTTTTTAAAAGCAACTACGGAATGCCTTCTTTGTTAAGCATAAAGTCTGGTCAACCACAGACTCTTGACTATAGCTATCTAAGTGGGGTCATGTGGAAAATCTAGGTCCTTCTTATTTTTCATTATCAAAATGAGAAAGCGAACTCCTTGAATTTAGAAACAGTGATGCTGAGCTGGGCTGTCTGGCCCATGGATTTGACAGTGAAAAGATTCATTTCAGCTACTCTTAAGATATGAGGTTATTTGAAGCAGGGGCATGCATGCTTGTGTGTGTGTGTGTGTGTGTGTGTGTGTGTGTGTGTGTGTGTGTGTAAGCCTGTAAGCCTGTGTTTGCCATGGAGGTTGGATCACATGAATCGTACTTCAGTACCAGTCAGTTAACATGAGACGATATGACAGAAGTCAATCTTATACTTTGTTTTTATTTTTTATTTTTTACCCCTCTCTTGCATTTTGTGTCGTTTCAGTTTTAGCTTAGAAACATGAGTGGAAACCATGTCATCCTGCCATGTACATGAATATAAAATTGTCTGGGTCTTTAGGACTTCATGGCCGAGGAAGGGTTGCCAGTCCTCTTTGATAAATGCTTGAGGCTTCTGTAGACTCCTGTGTTATGTTATTATTCAATACTCTGTTTCCATCAGTTCCTTTTCTCACTGCTATGACAAAGTTCTTGACAACAGCAACTTAAGGAGGGAAGGGGACATTGTCCCCCACAGTTTGAAAGTACAGTTATCATCATGGCAGACCACAGAAGCAGGATCTTGAGGTGGCTGTGCATAGCACATCTTTAGTCGGGAGTCCAGTAAAGACGAGTGCTGTTCTTAGCCCACTCTTCTTCATTTGCCTCAGTCTGGGCTCCTAGCCTAGGAGATGAAGCTACGTATTTGGGGTGTATTTTTCTTCCTCAGTTGAAACTTTCTGGAAACACCCTCAGATACGTTTCCTTGGTGATTCTAAATCCAATCAGATTGGCAAGGACTCTGAACCTTGTATTCACAGTGTATTCATACACTGTGAGTGTGAACATACAATTCATGTTTACTGTGTATATAAACATACAATTCATGTTTACCGAGTTGATAGTGGTGAGTTCAGTGCACTGTAAAGGTCATAGTTTTGAGAGATGTAAGACTGAGAATATGCCGAGAATGTTTGGCTGGAATAAAAGTGAAACGGAGATGACTTCAAGAAGTAAGGCCGATATGTAGCTGTTAAATGTGCCATTTCTCATGGGCCATGGACGGACTCTTTTTCAGTATATCTTTATTAATTCTTTGACAATCTCATACTTGGATTGAGAGGACTCTTGAGGATATCGTCTTTATGCAGAGCACATCACACTCAAGCTCCTCCA
>JADRCD010227861.1:4775-26536 GCA_019843815.1 Montemys delectorum
GGTTTTTGTTTTGTTTTGTTTTGTTTTGTTTTTCGAGACAGGGTTTCTCTGTATAGCCCTGGCTGTCCTGGAACTCACTCTGTAGACCAGGCTGGCCTCAAACTCAGAAATCCGCCTGCCTCTGCCTTGCAAGTGCTGGATTAAAGGCATGTGCCACCACTGCTTGGCTCAGAGTAATTTTGAAATTAGACAAGAATTCTACAAATTGAATACTCTACCCTATAAACTCTATACTGTCTTATACTAGTTTAAAAACTGTTTAGTTAGAATTAAGAAGATTACAAAAAATAAAAAACACACTTTCAATCCTAGTTCATGTTTGGAAATTTAGTGGTGAATGAATTTAAGAGACAATTTCCTATTGCTTGCTGTGTCTCACAGCAAAACCTCTGGTTTTTAAGTAGTTAAATATAAGGGAAAAAAATCTCTAATCATATACATTAATAGACATAGAAATGAAATTACAAACTCTAATGATATAAAATCCTTTTGCCCAAGTGTAGATTCACCTTGAGTTCCTGAAATTAATCATCCTATGAATTAGAAGCACAAGTTTTGAGTATAGGCCCCATCTATAATGGTTTATGCAGAGGATTAGGACTTGTTCCAAGATCACTTGACTCCAGCTACTAAAATACCAGTGTCTTTACAATGTTGACTGCTTAATCATAAAGAATCTTCAGGGTTGAGGAATTTTAATCCAACAAAATGGCTGCTGCTCTTGCAAGGGATTTCAAAAGCTTTCTAGGTCTGTGGAATACATCTGGAATGACACACCTTTAATCTCTCTTGTTGGAACAAAAAGGTGACTTAATTGAGCAGTTCAGAGAGAAAGAGAGAGAGATAGAGAGAGAATGAGAGAGAGAAAGAGAGAGAGAAAAAGAGAGAGGAGAGAGAGAGAGAGAGAGAGAGAGAGAGAGAGAGAGAGAGAGAGAGAGAGAGAGAGAAGGCAGTTTTACAAGCACTGATTTACAGAGACAGGTTGCAGAGAGAACAAACTAGACAGAACAAGACAGAGAATAAAAGACTAGAACAGATTGCAAGAGTTTGAGGCAAAGCGTAGCAATTTCAGTGAGAATTTGAGAGAAACCATAATGAATCAGTAATCTGTAAGAGGGGGTGAAGACAGAACAGTTTAGTGGAACCAATGGTTTAAAGTTCAGAAAGAAAAAGAGCTGGAAAGAGTGAAGTATTTTGGTAAACTTCCAAGATGGCAATTGAATCTGGCAAATAAAACTTACATTACACTTCAAGTATCAGAGTGTCAGAATTTCTTTAGTATTACAACAGTCTGTTAAGCTTGATACTTGCTAATTGGGAAAAAATGTAAAACTTTTAACAATTTGAACAAAATTTTTCTTCTTAAAAGTAAAACCAGTGTTACTTTTGTAGATGTACTTGTTTCCTGCATCTCACTAAAAGGCAGAAAATGAGCAAACACTATAAATACCCCTAGGATGAACTCTAGACACAAGGAACAGTTTATTCTGAATTTTAAGGAGGGATCTTGAGCCTTCCTAGTCTCACACAATTCAAACCTCCTGTGCATCAATTATGTTTCTAAGCCATATACAGGCTTAATTCTCAAAACATATTTGCCTTTCTGTCTACAGTAAAACCATTTCAGTCAGAAACAACTTTGTGTAAAATTCCACTTTTTAATACTTCAATATTTCCTGGAATATTACTTCAGGTTTCAGAGCTCTTTTTACACTCGCTGAGCAGGAGAATAAAGTTCTTTATAGTTACATCCCATTCATCAGTATAATATGCTCCTAGGAAGAAAAATACTATAACCAGATTGTCAATCTTGATATCAGTAAGTAACTTAGCAGTATTGAGACTGACTCAACTAGAATCTACTTTTACTTTCCAATCCAAGACCTTCCACAGACATGATCAGTAAACATGACATTTTCTTATACAGTTACCACTGCATAACTAACACCTACTTTCTCGCCTTCTTTTCCCCTAACATTTCCAAACTGTAATGAATTTTTTATTATCTCTCATTTAATTCCATGTAGGTTTATTCTTGCTGATAACATGATCTATTGTTCTCTGAGCCATGGTGAGATTGCCATTTCTTAAACCGGGAGCACTTATTGGAAATTAAACCTCTACTAATGTATTATAATTATTACTTGAGGGTAATTTGCTGCTCCAGCAGGGAGCCACAGCCAATGTGAGGCAACATTTCTACCAGGGAGCTGTTAATATTTCTTCTACGCTCAAATCCCACATAATGGATCTTGCCTAAGGCTGATTAATGATTTCAGACTCAGAACAGTGATTTGTAGCTAAATCAGTCCTCACTGGAAAAGATTCAGAGTTATTTCAGTCAATACTGTTAAATAAGTGTAAATGGTAACTCCAGTTAACACACATGTAATGTAGTAGGTAAGAAAAGCAGTAATAAAGGCAAGTAAATAATGATAATCCCCCTGCCCTCGCATTTCATTTACACTTACAGCAGATACCAGGAAGAAACACATTGCAGTGTCATCAAACCTACAGAATTACTTCAGTGAAACACATTTTTGTCTGCATTGAAAAAGCAATTTCCCAAACAAGTAAAAGCAAATTGAGCTAACTGTCTGAAATAAATCAAGACTTTTCTCTTCCTTCTTCAATTTATATCACCTTCCTGGCTAAGGATGAAATTGTATGAATAACTCAGAATACAACTTGTACAGATCAGATCTCAAGAGGGAAAAGGGCTTAACTTAGAATGTCCTACAAGCATTCAGAGACACCCAACCTTGTGTATGCTGCCTAAACCCCAGAGATTTGATCTGCTCCAACTCATATGAAGCAAGGATATTACAAGAGTAACCTTGAATTCACTTTGCCTTGAGATCTTCATGAGGGATGTAAAACCATCACTGCCCTCCAGTCACTTAGCTAAATTCTTTGTTAATGTAAAGTCAATATCAATAAAAGCACAGCTGTAAAACTGCAGTTAAGAATGAACTTATGGGCCTTAAGCATCTTTCAACATGCATTTCACTTATTATCCAGCTTCCTACTGTCCCATTGATTTCTCACATTCTGATAAGCATTCTCTGTGTGAAAACTCCAGCTTGACTAGAAAGATTAATTAATAAGCAGTATCCAAATAATAGTAAAAAAACAAAGAAAAATATGTTAAATAAAACCTGAGAGTCAAATTGTACCGATGATGAGCAATGTCCTTAGAATAATTGGTGAAGAGTGAATGAGAACTGTTGATATTTTCAGTCTCACAGAATCTCAAGTAAAACATAACACACAAGGACATTATATTTTCTTGTGTTTGCAAATGTCCATCAGAATGTGAACTAGAGAAGTCTCTGTAAGGAGTGTAAGTCTTTGTAAAAAAAAAGTTTCCAAAGAATTTTCAATAATTCTAATATTCAAAAAAATGTTATAGAAACAAGAGTTAGCCTTTTACAAACTATATCCAAGTTTTATTTCTATGCAAGACTCCATTTCCTGCAGAGATACACATGCTGTCAGTCAATCGATTTTATTCCTTAATCAGGATCTATACACTAGAACATCTTAACCTTCAGTTGAATCAATAAAGGTTCTAAATAGACAATATATGCCACTTTCTTTAATAGACTTCAGAATTAAAATATAAAGGAAATTTTTTCTTTAAAATTCTCTAAATATACTTTATTGTGGTTATTTGAAATCAACCTACTTGTATTCAAAGACCCTCAGCTTTGTCTTTTATATAAAGCTTTTATGGGTATGATTCACTCACTGGATCCTTCACTTATTAACATATTCTTCTGGCTAGTTTAATGTAAATTTGGCACAAGCTATAGTCATCTGATAGGAAGGAACTTCCACTGAGAATATACTTCTGTATGACAGAGCTGTAGGCAATCCTGTTGCAGAGCGTCTTCTTAATTAGTGTTTGATATGTGAGATCTGAGCACATTCAGGATGGTGCTATCCTGAGTTGTTCATTCTAAGTGATATAAGAAATAAAGCTGAATGAGCCATAAGGAACAAGCTCTTAAGCAACATTCCTCCATGGTGTCTGCATTGGCTCCTACATTTATATTTCATGTAAGCTAGAGTTCCAGCCTTGGCTTCCTTCAGTGAAATATGACACAGAATATGTAAGCCACATAAACTCTTTCCTCCACATGCTGATTTTGATCACACTGCTTAATCAGAGCAATAGCAAACCTGACTGTGATACAAGTACAATTATTCAATTTTGACATACTCAAACTTAGAGAACCATTTCTACAGTCTAATTTTAGAACTTGACATCATCCTGACTTATACCTATACTTCTAAGAAACAAAATCTCTTTCACTCAGGACTAGACAATCTTTACTGTAATTTTGCCACTTGTTTCAGTGACTTTAACTACTCTGGACATTTCATAAACGCAGAATTGCAAAACATGCAGTCTTTTGTGACCAGTTCTTTCACTTGACATGGCTTTAAGAGATATTTATTCTAACACATGCATAGACGGTTCATTCATTTTTTTATTCATAAATAATAATTCAATTTTATGTATATAACATAATATATCCAGCTGTTCATCTCTTAGAAGACAACGAGTGTGGGTTCCATCTTTTTCAATCATGAATAATGCTCTTATGAGTATTTATATTGTTTTTTTATTAACATATTGAGGGGTTTTGAAAATGTTTGGGCCAGGAAGCGGCAGTATTAGGATGTGTGGCCTTATTAGAGGAAGTGTGTTACTGTTGGGGGTGGACTTTAAGACCCTCTTCCTGTCTGGCTGGAAGTCAGTCTGCTCTTAGTCTCTTTTGAATGAAGATGTATTGAATAATGTAGCATTTTTTTCAAAAGATATAATGTGTGTGTGTGTGTGTGTGTGTGTGTGTGTGTGTGTGTGTGTGTATGTGTACAGATATTTGCAGAATCCTAAGATATCATTTTCCTTCTGGAGTTACAAACAATTTTAGAGTTGTCCAACATGGGTGAAGGAAACGGAACTCAGTTCTTTGGCATGAGAAGTACATGTTCTTAAAGGCTGAGCCATCTTTCAAGCACATAGCATAATATTGTTTCCATGTACCATAAGCTTCCAACTATATTAATATACATGTATATATTTTTCAGTGCCTGGATCATAATAGTATATTTAAATAAAATTAAAAATTTAGGGCTGATAAGATGGCTCAGGTGTTAAGAATGCTGGTTGTCTTTTCAGATAACTCTATTCCAATAGCATGCCTTCCTATGATGGCTCACACCATCTGTAAATACAGGTACAAAGTGCTCATCTACTTCTAGTTTCATGGTCTGGAAGCCTCACACCCTTTTCATTTTTAGATAATATACATTGAAATTGCAGTCTTTCAACCTGGGAAAGTTCATGAAAATTGTACATATGTGGGAATTTATAGTTAAAATCCATGTTCTGTCTTTGCGAATTGTCAGCTATGAGACTTTAACTTGACTTGTCTCTTTTCCTTTTAGCGTATTTAATTACACAAAATTAACATGGAGCTCTAAGTTGATAATGCGTATTAAATAGTGGTTTTCGGTCTGTTGGTCATGACTATCGGGAAACACATATTTCAGATAATCTTAGGAACTGAAATACCTCTCAGTAGCAAAAATACTGTTATGAAGAAGCAACAAAAACACATATATGGTTGTGGGGTCACTGCAACACAAGAAAATGTATTAAAGTGTCACAGGATTAAGAAGATTGAGAACCACTGCAATAAACAAAATGATATGGCTGGAAATGGTTTTATGATATAAGGCTCTAGATAAGAACATCATGCAATTACAAGCTAATGCCGACAAAAGACAAAAGCTGGGAGAATTTAGAAGTAAATAGTTGTTTTGAGGATAGGGAGAAAACTCAGTCAATAAAACTTACCTTTTAATCATGTGAACCTGAGTTTGATCTCTAGAACTTGTGTCAAAAGCCAAGTGTGGTGGTACTTACAACATCAAAGAGACAAAGGCAGGTACATCCATGGGCTCACAGGTTGCTCAGGCTAGTCTACCATGTAAATGTGAGCTATCTCATAAAGCGAGTATATAGCACCTGAAGTATGACACTTGAGGCACTAGAGGTTTTCTGTTGGGCAGTGGGGCAGTTCTGACAGCCAGAGTCCAGTAGAGCCACTTGGAACCCCGGAGACCCACTGAGCATTTGCTCAAAGGGACAGAAGGTGTTCCGTGAATTGCTCCTGAGACCATGGCTCAGATTTCAGCCCAGACCCCTCACAGCTGCCCCTGCAGGAGATGTGTGCTCTATCAGGCAGACACTGCCTGAAACTCCCAGCATTCTAGCTGGACCTTACACACAGGCATCTGACCACAAGCCAGGCATGCCACGCCCCATACAATAAAAAGGGTAGTTTGCCCCCTCCTCTCTCTCTTGCTCCTCACTCTCTTGTTCCCTTCTTCCTCTCTTGTTCTCCCCTCTCGCTCTTACTCTTACCCTCTTGCTCTCTCTCTCCCCTCTTTGCTCTCTCCCTTCTTTGCTCTTTGTTCTCTTCTCTTTTTCCCTCTTCTTCTTTCCTCTCTCTCTCCTCTCCTCTTTGCTCTTTCTCCCTCTTCTCTTTTCTCTCCCTTCTCTTTCCTTTCTCTCCTTCCTCTCCTTTCCTTCTCTCCACTCAACTAGCATATTTCTACATATGCTACATAAAATAACTCATTCATACATTGTCTCTCTTTTAATTAAGGCGCTGTGCAGCAAACAGGCCAGCGTCGGGAGGAGAGAGAGAGACCTGGGCCTCAGCACCAGGCCCGCTGCCACCATGGGAGAGAGAGAACCACAGTAGGCCGGGCCTGGGCCGCAGCCCAAGACCCCCATTCTTTTTGGAACCGCAATTTTCCTCTGGCTTCCAAGGAACATGAACATATATGAATATGTACAGTACACACACACACACACACACACACACACACAAGCACACACACACACATAAGCACATACACAAGTATATACATATACTCCTTCATTTGCAAATATTGACCCCAATTTTTTACAATGTAAAAAAGAATTGTAGTTTTAACCTATGTAAAATATCCCAAATGAAGTGTGTCAAGGTAACAGTACAGGAAATGAAAAATATAGAATTATATGTACACTCTACTACTCCTACCACTTTGAAATAAAATAATAGAAACTGATATGAGGTAGGAATCCTGCTCGGAAACATGAGTCCATGCGGTGCAGATTTCTTAGACCCTTGATCGATAGATAGTGGATCCTGCTGAGATGGAACATTTATATTATCCTCCAGCCTCAGAACCACCAACACCATCTGGCAGCCTGGGTGTGTTTTTCTCATCCTCACAAGTCAGAGGAGAGTGCTAATTGTCTTGTTGCTGTCTAGAACAGCAAATGAAAGAAACACTTTCTTCTTTTCCTGCATGATAAAAAGAGAGTATCATAAATGATAGCCTGTCATATAATTTTATATAAATTGGTAAAGTATAGAGTAAACATTAATATCAAAAGGAGAAGGCCCTATATTGCTATTAGAAGCTATTATTTTTAAAGCGGTTTTCACTGGGGCTGGAAAGGAGGAAGAACTGAACTGAGAATTCCACTCTTGAATTAATTAAAGGGAGGGTGTTTGAATAATAACAAAACTGTCAATTAATGTTTATTTACTTTTGAACAGGTGTTAAATGATTGATTTCAAAGTGGGATAATTCATACTGCTTTGTAATTATTGCCAACAACTATTCACAGCCTAAACTAAAATGGGAAGTGCCAACAAAGGGAGAAGTTTGTTTTTTTTTTTTTTAAATGAGTTTTAAAAACTCATGAATGTATTAACATCATAGATTTGTTAGCACATTCTAAAGAGTGTGAGGGGTACATATCTTACCCCTATCATATTTGTCCTTAGCTAAGGTTACTTGCAACATGTCCTGACTTCAGACATTCATGTCTACCTACGGAGATCGTGGTGTTTTTCCACTACAAAGAAATGCAGTATTTGTGTAAGGAGACATGTGGCTGGAAGCCCTGGTTTTAAGTGTTCTTATCTAGCAGCAGAAATGTGTGTGCAAACTATTATTGACCTTATGGCAAAAATATTATTGTTAGGGCCCTTTATAAGAAAGCATAGAATCCCAGTCATCATAAGGCAGAGACAGGTATCCATGAGTTTATGTTCTGCTTGGTAAGGAGCAGGACATCTAGAGCTCCACAGAAATACATTGCCTTGAAAAAAAAGTAATTAAAAGAAAGAAAAAAAAAAGAATATATGTTTTAAACATGGAATATTTAGACTCCATGTAGCCATTGTCAATGTCAAAATGGAATTTTGTCTTCAAAACAAAAGTTATTAAAAGTGGTATAGATTTTCTTTTATGATGTAGAGATAAAATAAAAGGCTATAGCTAATAATTCAATCTTATTGTATTTTTTGTTTCTGCCAATAGTATGATTTTTAACAAAATAAGCTTGAAGTTTCTGGAATAATAAAGACAGAAAAGAAAAAAAATTAACCAATAATCCCAATTTATTTCCAAACATTTAGTTTAATTTGAATGCATACACAAACACACACACACACACACACAGAGAGAGAGAGAGAGAGAGAGAGAGAGAGAGAGAGAGAGAGAGAGAGATTGAGAGAGGCATATGGGCACACAAAATTCCTTAGTAAGAACCTAAGGAACCTAAGGAAAAATTGTAAATCTTAATGGAAGTGGTGCCATGTTAGGACATAGAAATTGACAAAAAGGAAACAAAAACAAAAACCATGAATCTATGTTTCTGGGACTTTTAGTTCTAGAGTAAACTGTCTCTTATCTCTTAGTCTGGTTGAGGTGAAAGTTGTAAATTTCCTATCATGGCTGAAGTGTGAGAGTAGAAAACCAGCAGAAAATCAAAGGCTACATATCACCAGGAAAGTGTGTTTCTCTTACTTGACCTGCATAGTTTGTGCTTTTAAAACTGCATTGAATTGCCTTGAGATTTTATTTCTTCTTTCTTGAGGAAATGCTTGTATAAAACTTGTTTGTAATACAACAAGGTCATGAATATTTAAAGCCATCTTCACATATGTATGTAAACATGCAACATTTAAATGCAAGTACAAAGCAATACATGATTTCCTACAAATGCAGATAAAAGTTGGTGTCTCCATGGTCATTCAGTTTAATTTCTTTTCAGTCCACTCCTGTAGCTTGCTGTCTCTATCCTTTCTAACATGATACAGTGGGATGTCTCCTTTTAACATTTCCAGAAGGGCTTTGGCAACAGTGATGATTTCCTATGCTGAAACTATTAGAATATGCAATTGGGAGATTTATTTTGTGTATAAAGTACATTTTAAACTTTCCTTGCAATGACTTGCTTGACGCTCAATACAGCAGAGGTGCACAAACCCTTCCTTGAAGAAGTCCTGCCCTTCAGGCCTCAGCCTGTTAGTACACAAGTTCAGCTGTGTTTAGAGTGCCCTCAGCAGAAGTCATTTGCAATCGTTTGTGATTCACTTTTTCCTTAAAGGCATCTTTTCACCTAAGCCTTAAGAGCCCCAGGCATTGACTGTCATCCTTTTCTTGAGAAGTTGTACAATTTGCCATCTGTTAGAATTTGTCACTAAGTGTTAACAGTAACTCTAACCTGGGATGCTGGAGAGAGGCTTGGGGAGGAATGAGCCACACTTTCTTTTCACTTTCTCACACACAGTAATTATATTTCCACTTAATAGTTTCTCAGCTAATTGTCTTCATGGCTTTCTCACTCTGTAGACCACTTTGTGATGCTTTCATTTTTCTGTCGCTCATTGTTCAACTTTAGAGACAAAATACAAGGGTAAGATGTTGTATGGCCAGTAATCTGATCAGTTAAAAAAGCTGAGCTAGAAGTCATGGGAAATACTTTGAGAAAAAAGTTCCATGGTAATGAGTTCTAGAAAGATGTATCAATACCAGACAGTATTTCTGTACATTACCCTACATGACCAAATTGTTATTAGAACCACAACTTTAAAAGATGCATATTGAACCATTAAACATCTAGTTTTGTGAGAAGTTCTAACAAGTTAGAGTATATCATGTCAACTTTTATGTTAAGGAAAAAATAAACACTTGAAGGATTATTCTGAATCTCTTTGTTATTGCACTCATGTCTAGATGATGATGAAAACTGTATAAGTAGTAATAGTCTTTACTGCTCTCTTCAACACATCACAACTTTGGAGGCAATTCAACCAATTATTTTTCAGGTCGGTTCATTCATACTTTCTAGTCATTCAAAACATAGCTTGGTTTCTAACTCTTCCAAAAATGCTCATAAAACAGGAAGAATTACCATATACCATGACTCCAGGAACCTGGGAAGCACGGGTTCTTATTTCTTTTCTCTCATGATGTCTTATCTGCACTTTTATTTATTCAAACTAATAAAGCAAGATTGATTTTAAATATGTTCATTTTTTCTCTACCATAAAGAATGTGTCTAATTTCTTGATCCTCATACTTCCAGCTCTCTTCCTTTCTTTCCCTTTATTTTCTTTGTGTTTCTATATTTTCTTCTCTCGCACCTTCTTAACACACACACACACACACACACACACAAACACATACAAAGACATATATACGTATGTATATATGTATGTATGTATGTATGAATATAGTATATATGTATGAACTTATATATATCACATACACAATTGCTTCTAGAAATCACATGCAGGTATCTATGACACTTTAAATGGCATATTTTGTAATAATCACATCCTTTAATATTTCTATGATTGACATATACACAAAAATCTAGCCAGTTAGCCATAAATGCAAAGGTGTTGCTTTATTCATCTATATTAACTTATTGAAGTATTTTCAGGCTTTAGTAAATTTTATTGACTATACATACATACATACATGAATATATGTATATATGTACACACACATATATATGTGGGAGTTTATAAATAAAAAATATCTGGGTTTTCTAACAAATGAATTAATTTATGCATTTATCAAGAGGGTGTGGGCTATGTGATAATTTCCAACAAATAAAATGAGTCTACCTAGAGTAATCAGGGAAGATTACCATAAGAGAAGCAATCATAGGGTCAAAGTTCCAACAGAAACATTCCTCCCACCCCAGTGCTAGAGCCTCAAGATCTAAGGCTAAATAGTAATTTTTGAGGAGGTCTCTCTTCTTGAGTAGTTATGACTGTATTCTTGATGTTTCACATTATTTCTTGTTCCTTGTGCAGAGGAGAGTACAAACTTTGTTGTCTTTTTCTTTATTTACAATCATTGATTTTATGTGACTAGGAATCTATCCCTTTGATCAAAGTCCCCTTTTAAACTGTTAAATACACTGAATATTAGAGCTTCGTGATATAACAATTACAGAGGCACAGTTTGAATCATAACCACAGTGATTCTCCAAAGCATCTGAAGATTTTCTAAAGGTGAGCTGTTGAGTATATAAAAATGTTCATCTTGTGGACAGATTCATGCTTTAGCTCATAAACCACACAATCTTGGTTTTCTGCAGGATCTCTGCGCTAAAAATGCATTTCACATGCCGGGCGGTGGTGGCACATGCCTTTAATCCCAGCACTTGGGAGGCAGAGGCAGGAGGATTTCTGAGTTCGAGGCCAGTCTGGTCTACAGAGTGAGTTTCAGGACAGCCAGGGCTACACAGAGAAACCCTGTCTCAAAAAACCATTTAAAAAAATGCATTTCACCTGAAAATCTTGTCTGTATTTTAATAATCTCCTATAAAATTTCATGAGAAGATGAAGATGTTACAGAAACATGGTATGACATCAACTGACACTTTTTTAGTGGTGTTCTACAGGAATTTCTATGTAATTATAGAAATTATAATTCCATGTCATTATAATCGCAAACTGAAAATTCAAAATTTAGGTTAGTGAAAAGATTATCTTTAAATTATTTCAATTCATATAACAGGATAACCACATTCTTTTTCTGTGAAAGTCATGTATATTTGGTTTGCGTGGCAAGAATTCCTGGTATAGACCTACATAGTTATTTCAACAGAAATGAAATTCTTGCCAATCCAACCTCAAAATAATATGGAATATATTCAACAAAATAATACTTGATAACTACTATATAGCTTTCATATGACACCATAATACTGGTGAGATATACAGCAAACTATTTAATGGGGAAAAGGAGGGGGAGTATTTCTAGAAATTATTCTAGTTTAAGAAAGCAGCATCTAAAGGATGTCTATATGATTGCATGAAAATTAATATTAAGTTTATAGATGGAATATTCATGAACAAGATTTGTTGGGCTAGACGGTGGTGTCGCACACTTTTAATCCCAGCACTTGGGAGGTAGAGGCAGGCAGATTTCTGAGTTCAAGGCCAGCCTGGTCTACAGAGTGAGTCCCAGGGCAGCCAGAGCTATACAGAGAAACCCTGTCTCGAAAACAAAACAAAATAAAACAAACAAACAAACAAAAAACAAAAAGAAAATAAAAAAGATTTGTCTTATTCTTTCAATTTATCTTTTCAATTTTTCACATAATCTTCATTTTTACGCAGAAAATATACTAATTCTTTGATTAAATATGCACTTAAGTTTCTGTGTTTATTTTTTCTTTATTTAGTTGAATGATCACTGTTCCTCAGGAGTGACACAGCCTTACCACCACACTCACAAGGTAGAACAATAGTGATCTCTTTGCTATGTTCAGTGCTATTCACCTTTCAATGTCTATAACCTGCAACAAGGCAGAATTTATGAATTTGGATAATAGATGAATGAAAGCAACCTGGCATTATTTCTGCCACACAAGTGTAAAGATTGTAAAATATAGCATACATTTAAAGAAAACAGGTTTTGGATTTTTTTTTAAAAAGGAAAATATTTATTATTTTATGTAAATTCTAATCATAAGCCTGTTTTATTTAAAATGATATGGAATATGTCATTAATCTTGTGAATAAAAAAGGTACACAATAAGTGGTAGACATTATAAAGAACACAGTTCTCTGATTTTTCTTAAAAACATAAATTTAATCACAATTATAGTAAATCTTATACTTAAGTTGAAAACAGGAAGAAAAAAATATAATGATTGCTAGAGTAATTGCTCAAGGATTGTGCTTTAAATAAAGCTAGTGCATGTTGTATAAAGTTATTAGAATTTTTGGGCAGCTCACTCAGAGAGCATGGTCAGAAGAAGTATTTAGATAGAAAAAGAATTACTGCAACTTTCTCATTGTCTTGTGTTTATTTTTATATAAAATAACATTATTTGTGGTCTTTGATCCAAACATAACCCCCAAATAGTATCAAATAACTAAAGAATACTTTCACTCTGTCAGGAATGGAGTCATTATTGTTCATTCTCCTATCAATAGGAGAAGCAGCTCTTCGTCTTGTGAAGGCTCAATGCCACAGGGTAGGGGAATGCCAGGGCAGTGAGTTTGGAGTGGGGTGGGTAGGTAGGGGAGCACCCTCATAGAAGCAGGGGGAGGGGGATGGGATAGGAAGTTTGCTGAGGAGAAACATGGAAAGGGGCTAACATTTGAAATGTAAATAAATATAATATCAAAAAAAAAAGTTCTCAACTGCTAGATTTTTCCCAAATATGAAAGCACAGATATATTAGTTACATTCACATACTTTTAAATAGAATTGTTTATATATATTAAATTAAAATGTTATTTATTTAGCTAGTTACCTAGTACTGTGAATGTGCATTAGATCTTACTAAGGTAAGAGTGTAAGTCCAAGGACCACTTGCAGGGGTTGTTTTCTCCTTCCATCATGTAAGGTCAAGTTATCAATCTCACGTCATCTGGCCTGGCAAGTGGCAGTGTTGCATGCTGATCTAACCCTCTAGCTCCTAGAACTTAAGTTTTAATGACTTTTCAATGTCCTGAAAATGGAATTTACATTTTATGTCATGGAGAATTACTACAAAAATGGATTTGATCATCTTTCTGAGCATTTCAACCCTACATTCAACTTCCCTTGGAAGGAAAAGAGTCAATTACTATGGACTTCTATAGAGGTCTACTGTCTATTACATTGTAACATTGGTCTTTTCTTTCCTCTTTGATGAAGCCTGGGAAGAACAGTATACTTCTGATTTTATGCCTCAGGTTCTCCATGTTCTTCAGCTCACAGCCCGTATATTTTCCTCAGAAGGTATTACCCCATCTAACATCTACATTCCATGTTAAGAATATTCACAGGACACTGTGACATCCTCAATAAAACTTAGACAAATGCTGCAAATGTTACAGGTTGATAAGTTAATGATACATTTTTGCCAGGGCATTGTTGGGCAATGCTGTGTTCAAATGTTTCCTAAAATCCCTGCTTTATTATTTTTTATTTCATTCCTGACATTGGATGAATCAGGCATTCACTAGATTTCTATTGTGGAAAATTCTTACAAAAGATCTAAGAATTTTATCTATATGTTGTTCAGTATATGGATATCTCTGTTCATAGAGTATCTAAAACAGGGATTAGTGTTCATAATAACATCTATTGTAGGATTGTTGTAACAACCAAGCGAGTTATTATTAGTCCAATACTTCATATACACTCAATACTATTCATTAGTCATCTTACCTCCAGTTTCTGCTGAAAGGCTTGGGTCCTTTTCTTATGCAGAAAAAAATCTTAGATGCACTAGCAAGTCCAAGACTGTTCAGTAAGGATGCCCTCACACTGCTTTTCATATGTATTTTTCCTTCAGAATTCAAAACATTTTTTCCCAAGAGTACGTGAATAAGAAATTATGAGGTGTTCAAGACCCTCATACAAAATGATTGGTATTTGTACTCAAGCTACTCCTATTTTCCAATACAAATTGACTAATCTTTAAACTATGATAGTCCCATAGGCCATTTGCATAATGTGGAGGCCTTTTGAGGGTCTCAGTCTTGCTGATAAAACAATAAGAAAGAATATACACAGATGTGCAAGAACAATTTAAAATAAAAATAGCAATGTATGGAAAAGCCATTCATCTTATAGCAGCAGTAGAATATACAGCACAAAGCAACAAGCCATGTTGTTTAAAATGGCATAGCTTGTGTTAGAAAGTATATAGAAAGCATGTAGAAGTATATAATCCATGACTCTGCGGACTGTAAGGTGCAATGAAGCAACTTTTGCAGTGGTATCAAAGACTGCAGACTCACAGTTGATAAAAAGAGTCTTAGAAGTCTTCCATAACACCCCTAACAGCATTCAAAAGTAGCAGCCTAGACAAGAAACCATCAAAGAGAACTCTTAAACACTGTGATTAGGATGCTGCATAGTAGCTCTCTACAGTTCATGGCTTCTGTCAAGAAGTGGAAAAGAACACTTAAGGGGGTAGCCACTAGGACTTGGACTATGCTTTGGTGAGTATATGAGCAACACAAATTTGACTTTCTTCTTCTTCTTCTTCTTCTTCTTCTTCTTCTTCTTCTTCTTCTTCTTCTTCTTCTTCTTCTTCTTCTTCTTCTTCTTCTTCTTCTCCTTCTCCTTCTCCTTCTCCTTCTCCTTCTCCTTCTCCTTCTCCTTCTCTTTCTCTTTCTCTTTCTCTTTCTTGTTTCTTACTAAAGGAGTTTGCGCATTACAATAGAATCAACTGATATTGGGAAAAGAATACTTACCATACTACCATATTTGAACCTTTATTTTTAAGAGATAAGATTTTTTTATTGCTCAACTACATTTTAATGCAATGTCTTCCTTCTCTTTTCTTTAAATCAGTGCATCAATGAGTCAATGAGTATTTCAGCGAGTAGCAGCTCAACAAATCTCTCTTCTCTTCCCACATCATGTCAACTATAATGATTATTTTAGCTTGCTAAAATATAATAGCCTCCTTTGTTTCAAAATAGATTAAGCAGATAGAATAAAAATATTTTCCTATATATTTCCCATGACGTCAAAACCACTTGGGTAGATTTGTGTTAGAAATATTTAGTATTGCTGAGGTGCAAATTTCAGTTTTGTGATTTTTATTACATTCAGTTTTATTACAGTCAGTTTAAATGATTTTTATTACAATATGTTTATAGGAACAAAATGAGTTGTAACAAACACAGTGAAGTTGGACTCTCATTCTGGTGAGACCCTTAGTCCTAGAAATAAAGTTACCCACACATTGGCATTCTTTGCCTAAGCATTCACCACATACTTTCTGCTCTAATGTGACTTAACTAAATGAATACTTTTTCTGAATTAAGAAAACTTTTACACTTTCATGTCCTTTTATTTATACCCTTTTATTCAACTAAATAGAATTTGCCAAAGCGCCCATATAAATTTATTGTATATATCTTTGTTATTTTTATCTCGCTGTTCACAAATATTTAGGAGCTCTCTATTTCCCAGAGGCTGACCTCCAGCATCCCCACAGTTGGCATTTAAAACTTCTTACTATATTCGCCCTCTGATCCATCCCAACAAATCCAACTTTTTCTGGCCTGCTTTGTGTAAAATCACCTCTGTCATGGTTGAAAGTATCCTTTCGAAAACCAATAGATTTTTGTGTACTTCTTTTTTTTTTATGTTTGTTTGTTTTCAGGAATTTTTTCCCCCAAGATAGATACCATGCTATGCTTATCTGTTGGTAGGCCCTGCTGAAATGTTATCTCTCCCTTGATAAGCAATATAGTCTTACATGATTTCTTATTTCTCTGAATCTGATTTGTGCTAACATCCTCTACCCTCAGAATGATATTTCATTTTGAACAGTACTCATCTGAGGTTGTTGTTTTTGTTTTTTTCTTGACTGAATGTTAGGGGAAACTGCTTTGAAGCAATATTTAAAAATTCTTAGTGTATTTTCCCTGTAGAAGAATCTCTACAAAAATTAATAGTTAAAGAATATTAAAGTGAAAATTTTCATTAGTTGTCAGTAGTGATGAAAAAACTTTCCAAAGAAGTTTGTTCTTAAAAAATGTATGGCAGCAACTTTAAATCACCCAAGTACTATTTTCAATTTATCACCCTGTAGTAGATTTCAATTCATAATCTTGAAGTATATAAGAAGGCAAAATTAAAGAGAAATAATAGAACTTACATCATTCAAATAAAGTGCAGTTTTAACTGGCAAGGCAGAAATACAGACATACCAGGTCTCTCAACCTGACTATCTGATTACAGAAACAGCTGAACACAGAGGGATGCAAATTTATCCAATAGTCTCATCCCAGAAGAAGGTAAAGTGACCAGCCAGAGCAAGAAGTTAACTAACAGAAAGAGGTTTAATAGTTCCAGTACCCTATCAGACTATCTTGGAAGATGAGACTGTAGTGCAGACATTGATGCATCAGTGGTGAGGAGTACCACAACTTCATGAGGGCTGCTAAGATGTGCACAGCCCTGGCCTCTTTAATTTCACTTGAGGACCTAAAGATGAAGCTAGATGGATTCCATGCATCTCTACTATCTTCTGAAATTTGGTCACATTGGATAAATCTCCTTTTGCAGTTCTCTACTACTCATCTCTTTTAAGTGGCTGATTATGGAAAGGTTTCAGAACCTGGCACAGAACACAGGTGGTAACACCTAAGCTAGACAATGAAATCTTAAATATAGCATTTCAATATGGAATACTGGAGGCCATTGTTTTCCTAGATCCCATTTTCTTCACAGTGAAAACAAAGGTAATGCATGTGTTGCATATGCATGCATCAATTTATCATTAAAATTCATGTAATCAGCACTCTGACCAGAGGTGTAGATAGGCTAATTATAGACCTTCATCACTATCTCTGAATGCACAAATATGACAGAAGAAAAACTCAACCTTACAAATTAGCAACATGGAAGAAAATACAAAAAATAAATAATCCAGTCCAGCAAATTAAAAGAAGTGAAATGCACACACACACATACCACTACCACCCCACCACACCCTCTTCCTCAACAACAAGAATAAAATAACAAGCTGGGTGGTGGTGGTGCACACCTTTAATCCCAGCACTTGGGAGGCAGAGGCAGGCAGATTTCTGAATTTGAGGCCAGCCTGGTCTACAGAGTCAGTTCCAGGACAGCCAGGGTTATACAGAGAAACCTTGTCTTGAAAAACAAAAACAAAATAGAGTGAAATAATAAAATAACAGGAATTCAAAAAAGAAAACACTTGAAGTATCTCTAACCAATAAAGTGAGAGACTTGTATGACAAAATGCTTAAGTCATTGAAGAATAAAATTGAAAGAGATAGCAGAAAATGCAAAGAACTCCTATGTTCATATCTTGGTTGAATTAACAGTAAAAATGGCCATGCTGCTGAATGTAACAGATTCAATTCAACCCTCATCAAAATTTCAAAACAACTCTTCACAGATCTTGAAAGAAAAAGTTTCAGCTTCATTTGGAAACACACACACACACACACACACACACACACATACAAATACCAAAAGAGCAAAATTATCCTTACTAATAAAAGAACTATTGTAGTCATCCTCATCCTGGGTACCAAATTCTCCTACCAAGGTACAGTAAGAAATAATAGTATTGTTTGGACACACACACACACATACACACACACACACACACACACACACACACACACACACACACACACACTGGGGCATGGGGAGAGACAGAGACACAGAGAGACAGACAGTCAGAGAGACAGAAGGAGAGATGTTGATTAATGGAATCAAATTAAAGACCCATGATTAGAACCCACACAACCAAGGAATATCTAAATTTTTTTTAAGATTTTTTGTTTTATTTATTTACTATATGTAAGTACACTGTAGGTGTGTTCAGATCCCATTACAGATGGTTGTAAGCCACCATGTGGTTGCTGGGATCTGAACTCAGGACCTCTGGAAGAGCAGTCAGTGCTCTTAACGACTGAGCCATCTCACCAGCCTCTGAATATCTAATTTTTGATGAAAAAGAAAAAAGCCAGAAATATACACTGGGAAAAAAAAAAGACAGCATCTAGAAAGTTCTGTTTAAACTGGATGGCTGCATGTAGAAGAATCCAAGTAGATATATACGAATTACTTTGCAGAAAATTAAACTCCAACAGGATTCAAGACCTCAAGATAAAATCAGATACACTAAACCTAATAGAAGAGAAAGTGGCAAATAGTTTTGATGTCACTGGGAAAGGAGACTTTCTGAAGAGAACACTGTTAGCACAGGCAGTCAGATCAACAGTTAGGAGGTGTGGACTCATGAAGCTTAAAAATTCTGTATTGCAAAGGATATCATCATTTAGAGAACATAATTCTTGTGTTAATAGGTATTTTTTTTTCACACACAGTAGAAAGCATTTTAGTACAGAAAAGTGAAATAAGTAACAAAGTAACAAAGTAACAAAGTTAATGAATGGTTTGAAGATTCAGGATATCAGCTGTCAATTGGTATATACACACACACACACACACACACACACACACACACACACACACACATATGTATGTCTATAAAATAAATCCAGGTTCTTGTCATTTAGGCCTCAGTTCCAGAATCTTTGAGAAATTTATAGTATTTTCAAGTTTTCATTTAACAGCAGTATTTAAAGAAAAATGTTTCTACCTAGATGAGATAGAAAGGAAGAAAGAAGGAAGAAAGAAAGGAAGGAATGAAAGAAGGAAAGAAAGAATGAAGAAGGGAAGGAAGGATTCTGAACAAATTATAATCAGGGTAAGAAATTCTAATTTGCAGGGGGAAATCTCATTTGGTGATATCCTAGACAATGTACTACTGAAAAGCTAAGCAATGTTGAGACCTGGATATATAGAATTCCCCCATGGAAGAGTCTACTAACACTTTATCTATTAATTGCCCTGTCATCAGCCCTTTATACAGACCTAAAAAGCTGTATTTATATGTTTACGATGATAAATATGAAAGGCAACAAGACAGGTACAAGAGAGCAGTATGAATAAAGAAGTGGTGGAAGAAAATAATGTAATTATATTTTAGTTTCAAAAAGTATTTATATTAAGACTAAAAATGAAAATGAGGCACACACACAAAGCATTCACATACATATAAAAGATGATATAATCTGTTTACAGTATTATTAGAAAATTTAAAGATTACAATATTTGGGACAAAAGCAGAAAATGTTCCTATACTACAATAAATGGTTCAAATGAAAAAAATATAATACTATGTATGCCACCAAGGGAGAAGATAATTACATTTTTTTCTTTTTAATATGCACAGAAGGATAAAGAAATACAATAAAACAGAAAAACCCACATTACCACATTGTTTTGTATTTAATCATTGCTTTTATGTGTTTGTTAATAAGACTAAAATTGATGGCAGTTTCTTCAGAATTTTCTCTTATTATAATGGTATAGTTAATCAAAATGCTATAATAAGGTGAAATGGAAAACACTTTCTACTATGCTTGGTTCATTTGCATTTTATTTGAATAATTGTAACAAAATATCAGATGACATATGTTATTTATATCATTTAATTTGGGGGATGTTTCAGATAACTCCTAAATGTATTTTACAGAGTAGGTATTTTAGAACAGTAAATGAGCTTTGGGCATAGACACTATTTTGGCAATAACAGCTGGTAGATATGACATTTTACTTCTCAAAGAATCTACTGACTTAGTAGTTAGAAGATTCTCAATGCTAGGCACAAATATGAACCATCTCCATAATCTTTATAAATTTATATCTATCTAGAGAGTAAAACATAGTCATAAAGGCTATGAATGCCATTTTATATTTATTTCTTTGATCATCAATACCGCAAAAAATAGTCTAAATTTTTTAGTACTTGTCAATAACTGAGATATTGAATAAATTATTACTTACATTACAAATTACAAATTTAATAGGATCATTGTTAATAGATAAACATGTCAGTAATATAAAACAATTTACAGTCAAATAAATATAGCTTGGTAAACATTATAGATGTTGTGTTATGTTTCACTCTTGATTCATAATTTATATTTTACTTGGATCTATGTTAAGAACTCAATGCAATATTTTGTCTTTTCTTTAAATAATTGCATAGTCATGTTACATACATATTTTAATACAACATTATGTAATTAATTATTTTAATGTAATATTTGCTTTTCATCAATAGCAGTTGGTTTGAATGCTTTTCTAATATAAATATTAATACAACTCATCATATGGGTAAAAATTTACTCATTCTGCAGAATTTTAATAGTGAAACACCTAGTCCAAAAGCTCTCAATTTTTCAAGTGCTGGATATAGATATCTTGCTCAGAAGCAGAAAGAAACTGATTTTTTTTAAATAGTCTCAGACCCTCCTTTTTATTTCTCTACTACTTTGACAAGGGAAGATAAGTCATTCTTAATTTAGCATTGTTTGCTGTCTAAGAAGCTAAACATGAAAAAATAGTCTCCCTGATCCAATACCTAAGGGTTGGGACCAATACAACTCATCCTACATCTGTACATTCAATGGGGTTGCACCATTGAGAACTGGTTCATTTCACTCTAATTGAATTCAGCCCACATTACCAAGGAGAGAGATTCAAGAAGACATTACATTAAGCACACTAAATATGCATAAATCCCTACAATTAAAACTCCACAGGATTGTTTTTCATGTTAAACACAGAACATAATTGCTAGTGTCCCTTAACTGTGCTAATGAGAATATTTGTGAAAATTAAACTCTTCTTTGAAAATTTTACCATGTAACAGCTAAAAACAATTAAAAAAAACATGTTATCTTTTTATTGTTCCCTTTCTCCAATTTGCACATTTCCTGAGCTATATTTTGTCATTAATTTTCATTTTATCATTTATACAGAGGACATCCAAGCCATTCAAAAAAGTAGTGATGCACTCA
>JADRCD010227862.1:0-14813 GCA_019843815.1 Montemys delectorum
AAGAGGTTTGACTTCACAATGGGCTCATGCAGATCCCTTTCACCAGATGATAGGTAACAAAGAACCCTTGTAGAAAAGACAGAAACATAAGTGAAGCACTGTTGACCACTATTACTAGTGAGCACATCTTCATCAGTGACAAAGAAGAGAAAAACCACGGTTGGATTAGTACAGGTTCTCTAGATAAACATGTTTGAAATTATAGAGAGAATGAATCTTTCTATGTACGTAGAAAGGGTATTTAATAGAATGTTCCAATCAAGGCTGTTAGCCATGTAATATTAGAAAAATGAAGGACTGGTTAATTTCATGTTGCAAGATATTACAGCTGATCTTAGTATATACCAAAATTTCAAAGAAATAAGTACTTACCTGTGCCAGTTTTACAATCAAACAAATAATTCACCTTTGTTTTGTAAAAAGAAGGTCAAGTACAAAAAAGAAAGAAAGAAAGAAAGAAAGAAAGAAAGAAAGAAAGAAAGAAAGAAAGAAAGAAAAAAGAAAAAAAGAAAAGAAAAAGAAAAACAAACTACCTTGTTCACGGTCTACAGCCTAGATTAAAAGCAGATGTGGACATCTAAAAAGATCAAGATTAAGAAATGGTTTTTCACTTCAAAAGGCATAATTATGAAATATGCCTCACAGTAAGCAGGGATAGAATTCGGGTTATCCACTTACAGGGTTATAGTTAGGATTAGGGTAAGGGTTGTTAGGAATAAGTTTAACGTTGGTAGGGAATGATGGGATTAAGATTGGGTTAGAAGTTTAGAGTAAGTCTGAAGGTTAGGCTCAGGGTTAGGGTTAAGGTGGCCACCATTATTTTGATGGTCAATAGTATCCCTACTACATGAAGAAGAAATATCAGGGTTAGGGTTAGGCTCAGGGTTAGGGCAAAGGATTAATCGTGCTATGTGAGATCAGGTTCTATCTTTTCTCTTATCTGCTTTCCTAGTCCTCTTTTTCATAATACCAACACCTCTTTTCCTGTCCCAAGGAAAATGCAAAGTAGGTTATCCCAGAACCCAGAATTATTTTATGGGAAATACCTTTACACTACCATGGGGCCCAGCTCACTACTGTTTTGATTGTTCCAAGCTTCAACTGGGGATGCTCATTAGATGGAAGCAATCATGGGACTTGGTGCCCTTCTTTGATAATGATACCATGAATATAGCATAGGACACAGCTCTAGTTTTAATAACTACAAGGTACAAGATAACATAGTGGCCAATATAATTCTTGATTGTCTGTCAGAATAAATAATATCCCCATTACACAAAGAATAAATATCAGGTCTATACGGTATTTATTTTATATCTTGGGTTTTTTTTTGTTCTTATTCTGATAAATTCAACCTTCCATATTTAATGGCTTCTTAAAAGTACCTAACTGTTTTTCCAGACACATGACTCCAAAACTAGCATACTAATAAAGGTATCAAGGATACTCACAGAACCCAAAAGATAATGAAAGGATATGTTAACAAGAGCCATATAGACTCTTGTCAGCAATGAACATTCATGCTATCCTATGCTGGGTCTCACTGTCAGTTATTTCTACAGCTAATTTTCCTCTGAGATAAAATGCCCTCCAGTACTCTTCTGATCTAGATATGTCTGGTTTGCTTTCTGTCTAAACTAAAAATATCTCTAGGTGAAGTTTTCTTTTAACAATCAAAATTCTAAAAGAGGAATCCCAGAAAAGTAATAAAGACAAATTCATGGCTTATTAAAATTTACCATTGTTTTAACTTATGAAGGACTATACACATGACATCATAGGTTGTAATTCAAATCACATGGAAACACATGGACAGCAGATATGACCCCTTCATCTGACTTCGAAATGCATAAGACACACACAGACCTAACAAACAGAAAGGCATATATAAAGGCAGGCAGCCATGAAACATGCACTGCCACCACTTTACCCCTACCTCCTCTGTAAAATACACACACATACACAATCATAAAATAGTTACCCATTAAGACACTCACTTCCTGCAAACAGCAACCAAGGAAATAAAAATGATAGAACTCACAGTTTTTTTACTGAAACTCCTACAAAGAATTATACATTCACTGCAGTTCTGTGCTTATCTTGCAGAAATTTGGAACCAAACTTTACTAAACGAAAGTATCAAAGTATACTAAAGGGAAATACATGTTTAAACAGTTACAAATGAACAGATGGAAATACTAGAAATATAAATGTTGATCATAAATAAGCAACCTAGTACAAGAGAATGAGATCAGTGATAGCTCTTGATGGTCTTCCACATACTGATGTTCAATCTCTAGCATCTACATGGGAGACAACAGTTGCCCATTACTTCAAGATCAGGAGTCCTGAGGTCATCTCCTGATAACAGTAAAGATGAGGAAAATATGAGATTCATACACAGGCCAAATACTTTTATTTATTCTTAATAAATCTTAATAGCAAACAAAAGAGTAAGGCAGAATATTACACATCTCGAATCCAATGAATCTGAAGACTCAGGTGGTATCGATGTCATGAACATATGCCATCCTGAGAAATAGAATATAATCTATATATTTGGCCAAATTTCAAAATTAAAATTGTGTTTGAAAATCTGCACAAAACTATATGCTCATTGTTCCAGACTATGTCAGGACAGGAAAGAATACATAGAGAAATTACATTAAAAAAAAAAAAAAACAATAACAAAAATAAAATTTAAAGAAACATATAATATCAACAGGCTTGCCAAAAGACTTAGCCCTGAATAACAAATGTGTCTACTGTATTTTATGTGATATAGTGACAGAGGCCAAATGGTGAATGTAGGGCAGCATGAGAGAAAGCTGAAGGACCAGTTTAAAACACAACACTGTAGGCACACACACACAAAATGTGTCCTGTGTCAAAAGAAATGCAGTGACAAACCTGGAACTAAGTCTGAGAGAATGGCCAATGAAAATTCTTCCAAATAGAGACCCATCCCATGGGCAAGCACGAATCCACTACATTATTAAGGACACTTGGTCATGCTCCCATACAGGACTTTTGCATAATTGTCTATTGAGAGGCTCCACCAAGAAGCTGACTGGAATAGATGCAAAGAGCCATAGTCTATACTTGAATGGACCGTGGGAACTCTTGTGGAAGAGTTGAGGGAAGGAATGAATGCTCTGAAGAGGATAGGAACTCCAGGATGACCAACAATCTCAATAAATCTGGACTCTTGGGGACACTTAGAGACTGTGCCACCAATTAAATAGCATACACAGGGTGTACTAAAGACCCTGGCACATAAGTAGCAGATGTGCAGCTCAATCTTCTTGAAGTTCTTCCAACAAATATAGCAGGGCTGTCCCTAAATCTGCTGCCTATCTTTAGAAGCTGTTCCCTTAGTGGGCTCCCATCTCTGATCTCAGTGGGAGAGGATGCGCTTAATCCAGAAGGGACATGATTGTCCATGTTTTGGGGATACCCAGAGGAACCCCACATACTCTCAAAGAATAAACAGAGGAGAAAGGGAAGAGGCTCTGTGAAAGATAGGAACCTAGAGTGGGGACTGTCTTCAAGGTGATAAAAATATATATACATTATTAGAAAAACAAACAGAAGAAAGAAAGAAAAATAAAAAAAAATTGAGTCTATACACACTGTCCTCTCCCTGAAAAGCAATCTGGAAAAAAACCTCCACCAGGAGCTAATACAAGCTCTACAAGGATAGCCAGACAGGAAAACACTCAAAGACATCATGCTATAGAGGAGCTGTCTGTTTCAATCAACAGCATTCTGACGCTGGACAATATAGGTACATGGTCATCCTGTGAAGAAAATGCATTCCATCTAACTTCAGTGATCCTAATAGTCTGTAGGAGGTCCTACACTGTTCAAATGTCTAAGCTCTCTTCTGACACTCAAGACAATATCTTGAAAAAAAAAAGTCTTATAAAATCAGAAATCAAATTATATCTTTCTGACATACAATATCAGTGAATAGCCCTGCCCATTCCATTAGATAGGAATGTGCACATATGGAGAGAAGATAGGACCAAGGCAAGAAACACAGGAGGACCTTGTCTCAAACACATTGGACTTCACTTTCTAAAGGTTTAGAAAGCCCTATTCCTGTAAATACTCATACATCTCTCATTTTGGCTATTACCTCTCCTAGTATGCATCTCTCCGTGGCAGATTTCTCAATAACTTAGATATCTCAACACCTTGTGATCACAAAATACAACTTGAACAATTCACCCTCACAACTGTAATGCAATGAACTCTCACAGAGTCTGCATTGGCACTCTGACTTTACCAAAAAGATGGCTGGTGTAGTGCTGAACTGAAACCATAGAAGAAGAATTCATGACCTTGATATTTTCATCTTTCAGTTTCTAGAAGAAGCACAATATGGATGATTCTGTCAAGTTTGGCTTCTAAGTTGATGTACTCTACCTAACTTTGACCACAGTTGCTGCAGGTTTTCTTAGAAGTTCCTTCTTGGGACTAGGAAACACTTTGCCTACTCCTTCCATTAATCTAAGACTCAGCAGTAGGAGATGTTACACTTAGGGTACATTCTTATCTATATACCCACAAAAGCATGTGTTCCACTATGTTAATAGCCATTTTATTTATAAAAGTTAGAAACTGAAAACAATCCAGATGTCCCTCAATTGAAATATGAGTAGAGAAAATAAGGCAGTTTATTTACAAGATGGGATGCTATACAGCTACAGAAAACAAGGACATCATGAATTTTGCAGGCAAAATGATACAACTACAAACTTTCTTCCTGGGTGAGGTTACCCAGACCCGAAATGTCAGGCATGTATGTACTCACAAGTGAATAATATCAATAAAGTACAGGATATCCACACTACACCCTATAGACCCAAAGCAGCTAAACAGGAAGGAAGGCCCAAATGAGCATGGTTGAATATCACTCAGAATGGGGAAGAAAACAGTTATTGGAGGCAGATGGAATGGAGAGAACTAGCTAAGAGAATGAATAAGTCTTTAAGAATAGGCCATTTAAATTGCCTGTACACTAACAATTATAGAGGCAAGTTTGACCCATAGAAGAGGACTGGAAGAGAGAATCTGAAGCATTAAAGATGAAAAGAAAAAAATGAATACATTGGTCAAAAAAAGAATGTGGACTTCAAAAATTTCCTAGCATTAAGCAACCAGGAATTCTGAAATATATGAGAAAGCAAAAACTACCAACAATTTAAATATAAGAACAATATCAGCTAAAAGGTCAAGAAAATATATTCGATGAAATCATAAATGAAATATTTCCTAAACTAAAGAAGATGTCTACTAGAGTACAAGAAGCATCCAAAACAACAAAGATTGGGAAAAAAGTCCCTTCCCCATATAGTAATTAAAACACTAAACATATAATATAAAGAAATATAAAAATCTACTTCAGAAAAAATAATAAAAAATAAAACAAAAACAAGTAATGTATGAAATCAGATGTATTAGGTTCTTACCTGTTCTCTCTCTCACTCTTTTTTTTAAGAATTTTTAATTACTATATACACTATGTTTTCCATGCATTTATGCTTGCAGGATGGAAGAGGGAACAAGATCCCATTACACAAGGTTATGACTCACCATAAGGTTGCTGGGAATTTAACTCAGTCCTCTGGAAAAACAGCCAGGCTTTTAAGCTCTGTGTCATCTCTCTGGTCTTATACCTGTCTTTGTAATATATACTATAAAAAAATAAAAATTCAGTCCAAATGCATCAGGCAGATACAGAATCAGCCACGATTGTGAAGTTACTCAGAGATCATGACTTGATCTAACAAGTGAAGATCATCATAAGGGATCTCACAGGTGGGGACTCATAACTGATGCTTCAAATCCATCTCCAGAGAAGACCAACCTGCCCAGCTCCCTTGGTCACACATTCCCCTACCCATTGTGGGCAGTGACCCTATGCTCATCATGTCTCAATTTGAGAGATTCACTAAGGTCCCCTCATAGTACTCAACAGCTGAGCTCAGAGCAAGACACAGAGAGAACCATTCAAGCCTGCCCAGACACAGTAAACATGCAGAAAGGTAACCAGAAGATCCCACCTCTTTTTCTGACTGGTTGATCCTCCTGGAGGCCTTGATTTCCAGAGAGTCTAACTCCCAGTTATGGTTAAACTGTGCTTCCTCTCCTAGGCCACACCTTTTCAGATCTCAAGAGTGATTTGAACGCTGTTAGCATTCATGCCAGTCCTTCAAGAGGAATCTTATCCCACCTAACCCTGGGGGAGATCCCACCATTCCAGCTCAGGCTATTCAGCTGGCTGCCCCTCCCCTCCAGATAAATATATCTCAAATCTCAGAGAGAATGAATATCTCTATGTATCCTGCACTTACAATGACCTGACATCAGACCATTGCAGAACTTTCCTCAAAGCACTTGCCTTGTTCTTCCTGAAATCAAGGTGGATAGCTTGCATAGCCCATTACTCAAGGTAGAGTGGAGATATCAATCTGACCCAAGAATTGAAGAGTGGCCAGGCTATTAGCATTAAGGAAGGATTTTAGGAAACAAAAGTTGGGTTTTGTGGCTTCATGCTGGGCTCATACAGGTCCCTGTCACCAGAGGATAGGTATCAAACATGGCTGGGTGGAAAGCTGGAAACATAAGTGAATCACCGTTAAGCATGATTAATAGTGGCAAAGAGGAGAAAAACCCCAGTTGGATTATTGCAGGTTCTCCAGATAAACATATCTCAAATCATAGAGAGAATGAATATCTCTATGTATATAAAAAGGATATTTAATAGAATGTTCCAATCAAGGCTGTTAGCCATGGGAAATTAGAAAAATCAAGGACAGGTCAATTTCATGTTGCATGATATTAGAGCTGATCTTAGTATATACAAAAATTTTAAAGAGATAAGCACTTGCTAGTTCCAGTTATAAAAAACACACTAATAAATCACCTTTGTTTTGTAAAAAAGGAGGGCAAGTATTTCAAAAAAAAAAAAAAAAAAAAAAAACTACCCCATTCAAAGTCCTTTATATATGGAGGTTGTCAAAAGAATCTAAAGCCTAGATTAAAAGTAGATCTGGACATCTAAAAAGATCAAGACTAAAAATGGTTTCTCACTTCAAAAGATATGTTTAAGAAATATGCATTACAGTAAGCAGGGATAAAATAAAATTTATCCAATTACAGGGTTATAGTTAGGATTAGAATAAGGATTGTAAGGATTAATGCTAGAGTCATTAGGGAATGAAGGGGTTAAGATAGGGTTAGAGGTTTATGGTAAGTCTGAGGGTTAGGCTCAGTGGTAGGATTAATGTGGCCACCATCATTTTTGAAGGTCCCACCAATCAATAGTATCTCTATTACATAAAGGAGAAATATCAGGGTTAGGGTGAGGTGGTTTAGGTTCTTTTGAGAAGCCATTAAGTATGTAAGGTAGAATCTATCAGAATAAGAACAAAACAAACCATTAAGATATAAAATAAATACCTTTTAGACCTGATATTTCTTCTTTGTGTAATAGGGATAACTGATTCACTGGGATCATCAAGAATTATCTTGGCCACTAGGTTATCTTGTACGATGTAGTTATTTAATCTCAAGCTATGGTAAAGACACATGGCCCATGCTATATTCATGGTATCATTATCAAAGAAGGATACCAAGCCCCATGATTGCTTCCATCTAATGAGCATCGCCTGGTGAAACTTAGAACAACCAAAACAGTAGTGAGCTTGGCCCCATGGTAAAGTAAAGGTATTTCCCATCAGAGAATTATGGGTTCTTGGATAACCTACTTTCCATTTTCCTTGGGGCAGGAAAAGGGATGTTGACATTATTAAAAAGAGGACTAGGAAAGCAGATAATGGAAAAGATAGAAGCTGATCACACATAACATGCAGTACAAGGCTCCTGGGATTTCAGAAACCAGCCACAGGATCACTGATTGTCAGTTTTTCAAAACATGTGTCAACTCTCATCTAAGACAGCAATGCAGATTATGCTCATCAGGTCACAAAGTCAATTAAGAAAACCCTCCTTATTGCGAAGGTGGGTAAGAGAAAGGTAAATGTCTGTCTGAGTAGGCAATGTTGGGAGGAACCTTACTACTAGCTGCAGTGAACAGAGCACTCCAGAAACTAAATCAAACTGCTTAAGTTTCCATAGGCATCTTGTGGAGAGTGAGTCTCTGCAAGGCTAGGAATAGAGAAGATTATATAGTGCTGCTATTTTACTGTTGGAGATCTCAGAGCATGCTGAAGGAGTGTTTCTTCCAGTGATTTGTTCTTGTGAAGATCCCTAAAAGTAATCTGATTCCTGAGACTGACAGTGAATCAGAGAGCCAATGTGTGGGACAAGAAGTTTTGTGGGTCTCCAGCCTGGTGCTGTAATATCAAGGATAAAAAGAATCTACTGTTACCTGATATTCATGTTGGTGGGGTTACCAGGTCTTGGTCTGCAAAGCCTATGTCATCTGCTTTTCCTTTCCTCCCTTAATCTAGAATCTCTCTGTCTGATGTCCTCATAGAAATATATTATTCCAGGTCTATAACAGGGCAAGTTGAATACTTGCAAGTGGTCTTCCTGAGATGGACTGCTTCTGATTATTATATAATCTGTGACAGCTTCACTCTTATCAGGCAAGGCCATTGGAGAATTCATTTTTGGAAAGATTTCTGCTACTAATATGCTTTTCCTGTTATTATTAAGCACATATTACAACCCCTAATAAGAGAATACCCTTTTGGATCATATCTATGCAGATCTACAAAGATGTACTGTGTTGTAGTGTTGCTATATAGACAAATAGATAACTTCTTAGGTCTTTTTTTAAAGATTCAATTATTATCATAAATAAGAACACTGTAGCTATCTTTAGACACACCAGAAGAGGGTGTCAGATCTCATTACATGTGGTTGTCGGGATTTGAACTAAGGACCTTCCAAAGAGCAGTCACTGCTCTTCCCCTGAGCCATTTCACCAGTCCTGACTACTTAAGTCTTAATGATGATCCTTAAAGAATTCCTAAAATTACATGAGTAATTACTAAGCTCTTCTATATTGGGACGGCTATTATTTCCTTTCTGATAGTCAAAACTGCAATGAAAACTCTGCCAGTCTCCCATGTGTCACCAGCTTATTGCTCTTAGATGGTAAACAGATTTCTCCTATCAGTGCACATTCGAAAAGGTTGTAAAACAATAAAACAAAGGTCCTAAAAAGTGAACTAATGAATTATTGTAGGTACCACATAGGAGATATAATATTGACTGTGTTTTTCAATACAAATCTCCACTAATATCTACAGTTTTAAACCATCAGTGAAACTGTCGAGATTTGACAGGTGATGGATGTTTAGTCAGATAATTACTTCTAATGAATATGCATGTAAACATTCTCTGTTTTAAACTTCTATTACAATTTATGATTTGATATGTTTTGTGAACTTATGATGAACTTTTTAAAATATGATCATGTATTGTGAAAGATGTTTAACGTGCTGAGGACAAATAGAAGAGCCAGAACTAAGCTCAGGAGAAATGAGCTGAGAGGAACTGAGCTGGGAAGAATTGAGCTGAGAGGAACTGAACAGGGGAGAATCATATTAGACAGAACACTTTTTAGAGTGTACTGAACAAAAGAAGAATTTTGAAGTATAAGCACAGCATTCAGATTAATGGTGTTGAAATTAAGAGCATTATCGTGCATCAAACAAGGAGAAGAGAGCAAGTCTTGAAGGAGAATGCAGAGTGGAATAACTTAGAAGCTATAGATGACATAAAAAACTAAGAGAGCAATGGGTAGTATGCAAAAGGGAAGAGGAAAAAAGAAGAAGCTGCAGAGAGCAGAAGGAGCAGGTAGGTTTCTCCTTACAATGGAACAGAACAGGTCCTTTCTTAATAACAAGGCAGGCTCCAGTGTTACTAAAAGAAACAAAGCTTTTTTCTTATAAACACGGGATTATTTCATTTAGAATTACAAGTGTAGAAGCCTTTTCTTTTTTTAAATAAAATAAAATTACAGCTCATTTTTCATCCAAAATGAGTGAGTTCTTTCTGCAACTGTGCTTGGTCTTTTTGTCCATATGCATCTGTAACTATGGATGAGTGTATGAGTTTGTTATTGTAAAAATGCATGCAAAGCTATGCCCAACTGGCTTGAATATAAATACATGAAGCACATGCATGACTCATGAATCTGTATAGGAACATATGGGAGTTTATTTATTTTTTCTTGTTTTTTCCAGACAAGGTTTCTCTATGTAGCCTTGGCTATCCTGGAACTCACTCTGTAGACCAGGCCTCAAACTCAGAAATCCACCTGCCACTGCCTCCCAAGTACTGGGATTAAAAGCGTGTGCCACCACTGCCCTGCTGAGTTTATTCATGTTTGCTTGTGTAAAAGTTTTTCCTTCTGTGAGTGATATTATTTTCTCTTGGTTCAATAAAAGTTTCTTGCTCCAAACTTCCCGCTAGCCCCACAAGCAAGAAAGATGTGGCCAAACGTGAAAAGACTCTAGCAATAAATTCTTTACTTAATATCCTTCTATGTTAGGATGAGGCACTAGGTGCCAGAGAATTCAGGTTCTGGCCTCAGAGGAACACAGAAAGCAGGTCAGCTACAGTAGTACATTATACAGCAACTCTAAATAATTTGTAAGACAAAGTCTTACCCTCCACCACGGCACTTCCCCCTCTTGTACCTCAAGAAGAACCAACAAGAAAGAAGATCCTCACTGGGTTTGCCACCCTGAAAATATTATCTGCATCACAAATGAGATAGTTTACACTTTTCCAATTGACTTTCTTTTCCAATAGCATCTTCCAACAGAAGACCAGAATGAAAGCATCCTCTGAACAGAAGGTTAAGGAAATGTGTCCATTTTTAATTTGTAACTGAACTGAGATGTTTGTGAGGTCCAAACTGCTCTAAAAGTATTCTGCACTTGTCTAGTATACGAGTCAGAGTCCTATACTATAACTAACTCATAGAATTTATTTCTCTCTATATACAGGGTATTGTTGAGAATGACTTAGAGGCTGTGGTAGTTTGGCTAATTTAACAAGAATAGCTATGAAGGCAGAATCCAATGATCTAGTTTTTGCTCAGGCCACAAGGCTGGATATGTCAGCTTATCTTTAGAAGATATTAGAATTCCGCAGAAAATGGCTCTTTTTTGTGTGTGTGGAGAGGGTTCTAGACAGGGTTTCTTTGTATAGCTCTGGCTGTCCTCAAACTCACTCTGTAGACCAGGCTGACCTCAAACACAAAAATCCTCCTGCCTCTGCCTACCAAGTGCTAGGATTAAAAGTGTGTACTACCTCTGCTCAGAAGAAGCTGGCTCTTATGCCAGTGAAGAAAATGAATTGCTATCAAGTTAAGAGCAAGCAGTTAAAGTGTGAAAGCCTCCTTCTTCTGTGTCATTTTAAAGGCTTACAGTACAAGTTATATCACAGATTAGAGGAGGGGCCTTTCAGCTAAATATCTGAATTAAAGCTGTGGCTTCCACTATCAAGATCCACACTAAAGGCATGTGTACACAATTATCTGTAGAAATTCATCCTTAACAAAATATGAGAGGAGCACTCACATCACATATAATCCTCATTTCTGCAATTAGACATGTGGCCTTTGCTTATATTTATATTTACTTTCACCTGGTACCCATTCTGTGTTTTCCTCCACCTCGGTAATAACCTCAGCAGATCTGGCACTTTTCTTGGAGGAATGATTCATAACTTCATTTCTGATTGGCATGTGCGCTTTGTCATCCTGTTTTGATAAAGCTGTTCCAGGTTCCCATTGTCATTAACCACAAGACATAGTATTATCAGGAGATACCATGAAACACTAGTTCTCAAGCTGTGGGTTACAACCCAGATGGAATCTAAGAACCCTTTCACAAGGGTTGCCTAAGACCTCCTGCATTTGAAATATTCATATTGCAATTCATCACAGGTGCAATATTACAATTAGGAAGTAGCAACAAAATTAATTTTATTTTTGGGGGGTCACCAAACATGATGCACTTTATTCCAAGGGTCCCAGCATTAGGAATGTTTAAAACTACCACAAAAATATCTGCAATCTAGACATGAGCATTTGTCACTTTAGATAGAGAAGATATATTTACTGATGAACCTTTTATTAGAATAAGAAAAGTAACAAATGGAAAAATCTAGCCATTTCATGGTAACATTCATCAATTCTGTTGAGAGAGTGGGAGACAGATACCTGATCAACAGCCCCACAAACACTCAAATTGGAAACCAAAGAAAGCTCCCAAACCAGGCAACAAATTGGTCTTTTTTAAAATGAATGAGGTAAAAGGGTTCACTGTTTGATATTATTATAGCATTTAATTAAAAAAACCTGTCTGCTGGTGGAATTCCATTGTTCTACACATGTTAAAACAACAGGTCACATTTTAGCAGTTATTTAATAAACAAGAAAACTGTTCAACCTCTTTCGAAGTGGTGGGAATTGGCAAAAATATAGAAAGGAAAGGAAAGGAAAGCAAAGGAAAGGAGAGGAAAGAAAAACAGGCAGACTTAGGAAGTAGTGTTGGTATAATAAAAGATAAATATAATTAGTCACCCTGGAACTCCACTCATGTGACTCGATTTTTAGACTAGGCTAGCTGCATACTTACACTGATGCATCTCCCTCTCCTCCACCCCTTTCTGGAAAAAGCTAGAATCATAAAATAAGGAGATCATAATGGTGGACAACTTTAATCCCAGCATTTGAAAAGCAGTGGCAGGCTCTTACAGCTTTTAGGTCATCCTGCTCTATAAAGTGTTTTGAAGCCGGGTAGTGGTGATTCACACCTTTAATCCCAGCACTTGGGAGGCAGAGGCAGGAGGATTTCTGAGTTCGAGGCCAGTGAGGTCCAGGACAGCCAGGGCTACACAGAGAAACCCTGTGTCAATCAACCAAAAAAAAAGTGTTTTCAAGACAGCCATGGCTGGTTACACTAAGAAACCAAGTATGAAAAGAGTAACAGGCAGACTTAAGAGGTAGTGTTGCAAACTTGTTTGCTTGGTTAGTGTATTATTTGGTTTTGTGTTTTCAGGAAATGTGGCCTAGGGCCTACACAAGCCCATGCAAGTATTTCTGAAACACAAATCTGCAGTGAATCTTAACTTGGCTATGGTCACACACACTCACAGATAGCAGATCTGACTCCTTCATCTGACTTCTAAAACATGCACAGTACTCACAGACAGACTGGCAGATAAGCAGGCAGCCACGAAACACCCCCACCACCACTTTACCCCCACCTCCGGAAGTTACTGGGCCCAGGCCTCCCTGTGGCCCTTTCCATCCGATGGCCTCATGTTGACCTGCAGCCTAGGACACGTGACTCCACAGCAGCTGTCTCAGAGGTGGGGCCAGGGGGCAGGGCCTTAGCACAGCAGGAGCTCACACACAGTCTCCCAGATGATCCTGGGCTCCCAACCCGGAAGGTAACCCCTCACCTATCCTGAGACCCCAGATCTCACAGCCGACCCCAACATCACACCTGAACTGTAACCTGTGACCCACACGTGACCTCTACATTATCTTGCGACCCTGTCCTGTGACCCTGACGTGACCTGGACACAGTCTGCCTCACTCACCCAGCCCCAACCACACCCCTTCGCCACTCCACGTTCTTGCCCCTCCCCCACAACCACCAGTTAGGGCTTGTCCCCGTGACGTCAATTGTCCCCCTATGATGCCACATCTCCCCACCCCAGGCTTCCCTATGGTCACTCCCTGCTCTAGGTCCCTTTGTCCTCTGCGGGCCTGGCGCTGGTCGGTTGTAGGCAGGGGCGCCGAGGGGCAGCTGTCGGGCGGTGTCAGAGGTCGTGGGGTCAGGGGTCACATTCAGGATGCACCGCAGCCCATCTTGCAGTGCGCAAGGTGTCTCAGGATGGCTGAGGCAGCACGGGAACAGCTCATCCACCTTCATCGGCAGCTTCCCAGGTGGCAAGGCGGCGGCGAGGGCGGGAGGGGCCGACAGATAGACCTACGACCGGAGGATGGACACGCGTAGACACGGATTGACCGGCAAATGGATGGACACATCCGAGGCGGCTTCAAAATGGCTGCAGCTGGAAGCGATTACTGACCAGATGCAGGTTGATGGCGTAACAAGCCGCGACCACAGCCAGGCGGTCACGCTGATGAAAGGGTCGCGTGAGGATGATGTCATGAGCAGCGACAAAAACAACTGGGCATGCACTGGGTTAGACTTCCCTGTTCACTGACAGAGGGCGGGTCCAGCTCCAGGCAGTCACTGTGACAGAGGGTGGGTCCTTGCTGCCGTAAGTTCACTGTGACAGAGGGCGGGACCTGGCTCCAGTCAGTCACTGTGACAGAGGGTGGGGCCCAGCTCCTGTCAGTCACTGTGATGGAGGGCGGGGCCTGACTCCTGTCAGTCAATGTGGAGGGCAGGGCCCAGCTCCAGTCTGTCACTGTGACAGAGGGCGGGGCCTGGCTCCTGTCAGTCACTGTGGATGGGCGGGGCCTGGCTCTTGTCACTCAGTGCTGCCCTGGTCTCTGCACCCTGTTCCAACCCTGCTTTGTCTCAAAATTAAATGTGTTAGAGATGGGCTTGGCAGCCAGGAGCTGAGGCAGGGGGATGGTGTGGATGTTGGAGCTAAAGCAGGATAGTGGTGGGGATGGGGGATCCGAGTCAGGGGGTGGCAGGAATAAAATGAGCTGTGGCAGGGGAGTGGTAGTGATGACACAGCCTCACAGTATTGTCCCAGTCCCCTCCCTAGGCTCTGCCCCCTCACTGGGTACAGCTAGGAAATCCCAGCCTGTGATCTCTTGGTCTGTG
>JADRCD010227864.1:660-33033 GCA_019843815.1 Montemys delectorum
TATATATATATCACATAAAGGAATAGGAACTGATTAAACTTAAGACTCAGCAAAGAGTTGATGTAAGTACAAAGAAAATAAAGTAATGAAACATAGAAATTCATTTTCATAAGTAACACTGACTAATACATTAGATTACCATTCTTGAAAATTCAGGTGCAATCTTTATTTTCTCCAGGCCATAGATTGTCAAATGTAATCTCACAATCATGTAATCAATTAACTATCGCATATTAATGATGTAACTAATGATAAATAAGTGTAATTTGTCTTTGTTACAGTAACTTCCTTAGGCAAGCAGGAGCTAAGCCAACTAAAGTAAAAATGATTATTGTGCATTTCTGTCTCATTGTAATCTCTATTTCATTTTAAATAAAGAAAAACCAAAAATTAACATAAAACTTACATGATCAGCATCTATTCCTGAAAATACACATGATTTATTATCAATATCCAAAGAGCTCAAAAGCTTAATTCAATATTCTTTATTTCTTTCCTCAATGCTGAAATAAATTTTATAAAGCAGTAAATTAGTTGTTTAAAATTTTATTTGTTTGTTAATGATATATGTTTTATAATGATGTATAATTAAATGTTTTAAAAAGATATTTCAATTACAACAATTTTATTTTTGTAATAAATGTAAATAATTAGAAAATATATAATAATAGTGAATTCAATGCAACCCTAATAAGTTTGAGTTCCCCTCTTATTGTACTGTAAGACCTCAGCAGGATTGTGTGACTTCATAAGCATGATTTTAATAAGAATAATAACTGAATATCAAAGTATTCTATTATGATTTTGATATACTGAAGAGAAATAACTGGAAAAACGAGGATTTTGCTATAAGATACAATTCTTTAGTTTGAAGCAGGGGCTATATGTGGCTAGCTTATTGAAGTTAGAAGCAATCTAAGAAATCTGCATCCCTTTTACTTTTCTGATTTCTAAGATGGGTCTGAGGAAAAGGTGGTGTTCATAGCTGCTGGGGCACGTCTATACATTTTTCTGAGTTTTACAATTATATTTAATTTGTCAATTTGTGTGTGGAGACCACATAAATATCATGGAGTGAGTAAGTAGGTCACAGGCAACTTGCAGGATTCTGTTTTTCTCTCTACCATACACATTAAGGAGTAAACTCAAGGGGTCACTCTGGGTATCCAGTGTCCTTACCTGCTGAGACTTCTTGACAGTCCTATTTCCTCTTCTGCTATTTCTCTTTTTATTTCAGATACTGTTTCAGATCCTGTTTTTCACACAAACAAAAATAATAGTCCTTCATCTTTAAAAACTGTCTTGTGAAGTAATGTTGTAGTATTTTATGGAGGAGAATAAGAAGTACCAGTTGAAAAGAGTGACTTAGAAGTATTACCTATCTCCAAAATTTAATGCTTTCTACCACAGCTTCTCTAGCTCGTTGGTTGTCTTGCATCTACCTTAGTAGTTATTTTCCTTTAACATAAATTAATTTTCTAATTCTCACCATTTATCTTTCGTGAAAAATAATGTTTTAAGTTTTAAAAAATGATCTATAAGGTTTTATGTAGGTTATTTCACTGTAGAAATCTATTTAAATTCTACAACTCATAACATGTTTTGGTGTTTGTGATTACATAATGACTATTCATTATAAACTATTACATTAATTAGCAACCTAATAAAATTAACCAGGCTATACAATATCTTAAAAATGCATTTAATAATATTATATAAAAACCACTGAGCTTTTTAAAAGGTTGCATAAGTTTAAAATATTTATTATTCACATATTGCATGGCAAGCATTTATTGTAAAAAATAAAGTAGAGATTGTGTAGCACATATATTAAAATTTATCGATGCTTATCTTGAAATCTAACATGACTGAGAACCTCGTATTTTATATGGAAATCTAGCTCATGTTCATTTTTTAAAGGTAAGATTTTTGTAAAACATTCACCTGTTCCTGAATTTTTCTGTCATTCAAAAATTTTAAATATCATCATGATTTCTCACCAATAAATTAGAACTAACATATTTGGCTATTTTTTGACTTCTAACTCTAAAAAAAAAAAATACTGCCACATGGATCCTTAATTCTCAATAGAACAACCTCGTTTGGTCCACTTGAGGAATTCATTTCTTACTTGTCTTGTGGTGTTTACAGTCAGATATAATAGAAGTACTCCCATATCTAGTAATAGAAGTCCTAAAAAGTATGCATCCACTTACCTTTGATAATGAATCTGATTTTTTATTCTAATATTATTAATATGATTTCCTTTTGAAGGGGGAGTTTATAGCTTTCTTCCCTCTTGGTAAAGCTCCCCAAGGAAATTTAATCTATTTAAGTCACATCATTACAATGAAATCTTCTGAGAAACTTAAAAGTAATGTCTTGATATTTTGTGCTAATTACCTAGGAAATTCTACAAGTTCCCCTGTGAGAAAAAGTATGGAACAATTCAAAAAGAGAAACAAAATGTTATAAAAGATTGGTGAGATCTGGAAGACATCTACAATGTAAAGGTATTCTCACATTCTCTTCTACTAAAAGTATGATTAAAGTACAATTATATACCCCAGGATCTATTATAGCTAGAGAGAAATTTTAATGTAATACAAGTAGACTCAGTTTAAGTATATGGGTATATTTTCTTATACTATAGATGCAATTCAGTATAACTTATCAGAAATAAATTCTACTTTTAGGTAAAATGACTCAAATCTCATAACATTGCATGCATGTTTGCTTTATGACTTCAAAAAGATAGAAAAATTGAGAAAAAATCAAGAGTGAAACATTGATGTAGTCTAAAATTAGGTTTTTAATTTTGATCTATTTACCAATCTTTAAGTTTAGACAAACGGCATGTTAAATGTTAAAAAGGACAACTATCTGCAACCATGCTTTAAATTATCCTACCAAATGTCCATTGGAATTAGGATTTTTTGCTTGTGGAACTGGCCATCATACAACTACTTGACTGTCCTCCAAACAGTAGGGACATAGGAAGAAAATCATGAGTTGTAAGACATTCTAATCTGAATAGTGAGTTTCCAGTCATCCTAGGATAAGTAAGAGTGTCTAATAAAAAGAAATAACAGAAAGCAAAATACACAAGGAAAAATTTTTGTGCCTTTACCCTATGACAATCATTTCCCAATGCCATGCAATGGAATGTTATTCATATTTTTTGTTCCTGCTACTGAGTTTTCCATACATTGAAATATCCAATACCTACTGCTAATTTTCTATCAATCTTCAGTTTGCTTGTGAAAGTCATACATGCATTGATTGTTTTGTTGTCTCAAGCTCTCTTGTCTATATAAAATCTACTGATGAAGATTTTAGTCCTTGGTTCTCATGGAAATCCAACATAAATGTTCCTGTAGATTTGTTTATTCTGATTCAGATTTTATTAGCTCTAAAAATCAGAGTGCAATCCCTAGATATTTGGATTTTCAGTGGAAAATTTTTCACACTTTTAGCACTGTTACTGAGTTGATGCATGGCCATCTCATTTCCCTATTATCATCAATGCTAAAAGTACATATAATTTAATTTATTATTTTTAACACAGGAAATAGAAATGTGAATTATATGTATCCATTACTCTATGCATACATCCACTTGGCTTAGCAATTCATTCTTGTTATAGTATGTTTAGACACCACAAACCACTACTATCTAGAATCATGATGGGGAGTGCCATATTTGGTTTCTGATGTTTGAAGTGCTTTGTAGAGGTGTGTGTGTGTGTGTTTGTTTGTTTGCTTATTTTAGATGTATGTGAGGGAAACCAAAATCAAAACAAACAGAACGAACAAAACCAAGATTCAGTTTAATTTCATTGTGAAGGGTCTTTAGTTGCCCAGAACATGTAAAACATGGCTCTGGCAGGCCTTGTCCTTCTTACCCATTCCCTCTTCCTTGTTAAAAACTCTTCGATTAAATTCTTAAAGCTTGTCATCAAGGTCCATTCCCGTTTGTGGCCACTTCCTCCCTTTGAGGCTGTCTATCAAAGTTCAGCTATCAAAATATTGATGCCCAGCAGTCAAAACCCCCTTTTGACTACCATAATTAGCATGTTCAATTAAAACAAACCAACTAATTCTAACTCAGGTTTCCCCTTTTACCTTTAAACTGCTGTTTACCTATGAGCTGTATCTGCCTTCTTTTAATCCAGAGGTAGTCCTTTTTGCCCCTCCAGGACAAATATTGCTTTCCCTTCTCCCTTATTCCTTTCCCCTTCTCCCTCATCCTCTATCTTCTGTCTTTGTCTCTCTGGGGCAAATAAATCTTTGTGCTGAGAACTAAGTCTTGGGGTATCTTGAGCTGACATTGAGGCCCTTACGTATTCTGTGTACTTTCACCAAAATAACTAACAATGAACTTCTATTTCTTTGTTTTGCTTGTTCTACCTAAGAATCACAACAATGAAGACAACTTAAAATTATAAGCTAGTTCCTTTGCTCGTATATATGGTGTGCAATTATGCACATGAATAGAAACCAGTTTCAGAAACTCATACTTCTGCAACATGTAATGCAAAATTTCTTATTGTCTACTGAAGTTCTCAGAAAAAGCTACACCCACAGTAAACATTCTACAAGCTGACTGGCTGATTAGAATATCAATAAGTGTGGAAAGTTGGAATGGACAGAGAAAAAGAAAGGGAGGGAATGTTGGGAAAGGGAGGGAAGAGGTAGGTACTGGGAGGGGGTACCTCCTATCATATATAGTTAATTAATTAATAATTAATCTCCTAAATAGCCATTTGTTGCCCACCTCATAGCAAACACCCTTGTGACTCTTAGTTAAATCCTTTGGGGATATATAAAACAAGAAACATAAATTATATTTCACCAATTCCTAAATATTTACTTATAAGTAAAATAGCAAATATTTTTTGGTGAATTTTTTTTATTTTATTATAAATTTTTTTCTCACATAAAACATTTTGCTTGTTTTCCCCTCCCTATACTCCTACTAGTTCCTCCCAATTTCCTTTTCCATCTAGACACACCCACTTTTTTCTCTCATGAAAGAACAGTCTTCTAAGAGATAATAATGAAGCAAAAACTATTGTGTTGAGTTTGACAAGAAAAAAGTGAAAGAGCCTTATATATACACATGGCTGGTGCAGACCTATGCAGACCACGTGAATGATGTCTCAGTCTCTGTGAGTTCATATAATCTTCACTTATGTTGGCACGTAGGGCCTTGTTTTCTTGGTATCTTTCATTTCATTCTCTCTTGCTCTTACACACTTTCTGCCTCTGCTTCAGCAGACTTGCCTGAAACCTGAGCCAAGGGATTTTATGGAGGCATCCTGTTTAGTGATGAGTGATGAATAGTTTCTTATTCTCCACACAATGTCTGACCTCAATCAGGAACCTCAGAATCAAGCCTTACCAACAAGAGATGGAAGAGAGAATCTGAGAATTTGGGAAAGGTATGCCTTGGTCAAAGAACAATTGTTAAATCTAGAAAATATATCAGGTAAAATACATCCAAGGAATCTGGGAAACTATGAAAATATAATTAAGAATAATAGGAATACAGGAAAGAGAAGAAAAACAGGTCAAAGGCCTAGAAAATATTTTCAATAAAATCATAGAAAAACAAGTGTCATCCAGACATCAAGTAGATATGACCAGAAATAGAGTCCTCTCAACACATAATAATCAAAATACTAAACATACAGAACAAATAATATTAAAAGTTGCAAAAAAAGACCAAGGACCATATTAACATACAATGGCAGACTTATTAGAATTATATCTGCATTCTCAATGGAGACTCTATAATCCAAAAGCATCTGGATCAATGTATGACAGACTCCTGGAGATCACAGATGCCAGCTCAGAGTGCTATACCCAGCAAAATGTTCAATCACTGTAGATAGGAAAAAAGAGAGTCATTTTGTGTAAAACACAAATTTCAACAGTACGTGTATAGAAATCAGTCCTACAGAGGATCTTAGAAGGTAAACTCTGGACTAAAGAGGTTAAATACACACAAGGAAACACAGGGATAAATAGTTCTAGACCAGCAATGTCAAAATAGCAGAAATATACTTACACACACACATACACACACACACACACACACACACACACACACACACACACACACACAAGCACACACACCTGCATACACATGATAGAAAGAGACAGTGAATAAGAGAGAGAGAGAGAGAGAGAGAGAGAGAGAGAGAGAGAGAGAGAGAGAGAGAGAGAGAGAAAGAGAGATAAGTGAGGGAGTGAGAGAAACAGAAACAGAGATATAGAAGAGAAAGGAAAGAGAAAGAATATTGAGCACAACAAATAAGAAGTAGAATCATTAGTGATTGAGATCTCTCGATAATATTGCTGTCAATTCCAAAATAATAAGACACATAATAACAGAATGAAATCAAAAGCAAGAGACATCCAAGAAGCACTTCTTACCATAGAGGATAGATATCACCTTAGGGTAAAAGGATGGAAAAATTTGTTCTGAGGAAATGGACGTAAAAAGCAAACAGGTATAGTCATTTTAATATCTGAAAAATACTTCCAACAAAAATCTAATTAGAAGTGATAGGGAAATGTTTGTTAAAGAAAAAATCTGCAAAGAAAACATTTAAACACTTTTGTCAAGTTTTAATTATTTTATTGTCTTTTAAATTTTGGGGGTGACTACATTAAACTTCTAAAATTCTATTATATAATTTACTATGCTATTTTTATTTCTTTAGACAAACATTCTTCAATACTATGAAACCAACATTTTTTAAAAATTGGATATTTTATTTATTTACATTTCAAATGTTATACCTTTCCCGATTTCTCTCCCCAGAAACCCTCTATCCCACCCCTCCCCCTGCTTCTATGCGAGTTTTCCCCCACCCACGTACTCCCTACTCCCTCCTCCCTGCCCTCGCATTCCCCTACACTGGGGCATTGAGCCTTCACCAAGCCTTGATTCCCCCTTCCCACACCTGATTACCATAACCATTCTCCTCTTCACCTGTTCTCCTACCCAGTTCCCTCTTTCCACCAACCTACAATGAATTGGACATACCCTATTTGGGACCTCCTTTGGTCTGTGGATTGTAGCATGGTTATTCTGCTCTTTATGGTTAATGTCTACTTATAAGTGAGTACATTCCATATGTCTTTATGGCTCTGGGTTACCTCATTCAGGATGTTACTCTCAAGTTCCAGCCATCATCCTGCAAATTTTCAATAGCTGAATAGTATTCTATTGTATAGATGTACCAGATTCATTTTATTATTCAGTTGAGGGGCATCTAAGTTGTTTCCAGTTTCTGGCTATTATGAATAAGATGGTTATGAACATACTTTAGCAAATGTCCTTGTGGTGTAAGGGAACATCTTTTGAGTATATGCACAGGATGGGTATAGCTGGTCTTGAGGTAGAGCTAGTCCCAGTTTCCTGAGAAACAGCAAAATTGATTCTCAAAGTAGTTGTACAAGTTTACACTCCCACCATTCCATTCTGATCAGTGTAAAGGGGAATCTCAGGGTTATTTTGATTTGCATTTTCCTGATAACCAAGGATGTGGAACATTTCTTTAAGTACTTCTTGTTCATTTGAGATTCTTCTGTTGAGAATTAACTCTTTAACGATGAACTCACCTTTTTAATTGAGTTATTTGGATTGTTAGTGCTTGATTTCTTGAGTTTTTAAAAATAAATTTTGGATATAAGCCCTATATCAAAAGTTGGATTGATAAAGATCCTTTCACAATCTGTACACTACCATTATGTCCTTTAGACTGTGCCCTTTGCCTTACAGAAGCTTTTCAGTTTCATGAGATCCCATTTATAAATGTTGATTTTAGAGCCTCAGCCATTGGTGTTCTTTTGAGGAACTTGTCTCCTATACCAAAGAGTTCAAAGACATCCCCCACTTTCTGTTCTATCAGATTTAGTGTATCCTTTTATTTTCCATTTTGAGGTATTTGAACCAATTGGACATGAGTTTTGTACAGGGAGATAGATATGGATCTATTTGTGTTAATCTACTTGCTGACATCCAGTTAGACTACCACCATTTGTTGAAGATGCTTTCTTTTCTCCATTGTGTAGTTTTGCTTTCCTTTTCAAAAGTCTGGTATCAGTAGGCATATGGGTTTATTTCAGGATATTATAATGATCAAACCTATCTTTGCCTATACCAGTACCATGCAGGTTTTTTTTTTTTTTAATTACTAATGCTCTGTAGTACAGCTTGAGAATGGGGATGGTGGAACACTTTTACTGTTCAGGATTGTTTTAGATACCCTGGGTTTTTGTTTTTTTTTCCATATGAAGTTGAGAATTGCTCTTTTAAGGTCTGTAAAGAATTGTGTTGGAATTTTGATGGGAATAGCACTGAGTCTGTAGACTGCTTTGGTAAGATGGCTATTTTCACTGTTAATCCAACAGATCCATGAACATGAGATATCTTTTCCTCTTCTGATATCATCTTCAATTTCATTCTTTTTGTTTTGTTTTGTTTTTGTTGTTGTTGTTGTTTTTTATTGGGTGCAGTGAGCTTTATTGATGGTATTCAAGAGAGTAGGGAGGGCTCCCTAGGCCCCTCCTGTTATTATGGGGGCCTGGGATGGAAATTGTGAGGGAGATGCTCAGTATTGGGGTAGGGACTCCTCAGCAACTGAGGGCCTCTCTCTTACTCTGCTCCTCCCTGTTCCAGAGACAGCCGTGTCTTTTTGTGCAGTGCCAGCTTCATCCCGTAGACAAAATAGTGAAGGTCGGTGTGAACGGATTTGGCCGAATTGGGTGCCTGGTTACCAGGGCTGCCTTCTGCTCTGGATCTGGCAAGGTGGAGATTGTCGCCATCAACGACCCCTTCATTGACCTCAACTACATGATCTACATGTTCCAATTTCATTCTTTACTGAGTTGAAGTTCTTGTCATACAGATTTTTCACTTGCTTAGAATTACATCAATATATTTTATATTATTCATGGCTATATCAAAGGTTGTTAATTCCAAATTTCTCTTTCAGTCTGTTAATTATTTGTGTAAATGAGGGCTATTGATTTTTTGGGAATAATTTTGTATCCAGTCACTTTACTGAAGGTGTTTATCAACTGTAGAAGTTCTCTGATAGAATATTTTTGGTCACTTATGTATATTATATCATCATTCGCAGAGAGCTGTAGTTTGACTTCTTCCTTTCGAATTTGTCTACCGTTTATTTCCTTTACTTGGCTCACTGCTCTAGCTAGAAATTCAAGTACTATACTGAATAGATAGTGGGAGAATAGACAGAGTTGATTTGTCCATGATTTTAAGTGGAATTGCATTGTTTCTGTCCATTTAATTTGATGCTCCCTATTGACTTGCTGCACATTGCTTTTATTACGTTTTTGTATGCACCTTGTATCTCTGATCTCTCCATGGCTTCTCAAAGGAATGGGTGTTGAGCTTTTCAAAGGTTTTACAGCATCTAATGAGATGATCATGTGATTTTTTTTATCTCAGTATGTTTGTATGGTTGATTACACCGATGAATATTTATTTATTGAACCATGCCAAAATCACTTGGATGAAGCCTACTAGATCATGGTGGATGATGTTTCTGATGTGTTCCTGGAGTCAGTTTGTGAGTATTTTATTGAGTATTTTTGTATCAATATTCATAAGACTAACTGATCTGAAATTCTCTTTCTCTTTGAGTCTTTGTGTAGTTTAGGTATCATGGTGACTGTAGCCTCATAGAATGAGATGAGTAGTGTTAATTCTGTTTCTATTTTGTGGAATAGTTTGAGAAGTACTTGTATTATCTCTTCTTTGAAGTTTGGATAGAATTCTGCCCTAAAAGCATCTGGTCCTGATTTTTTTTTTTGGGGGGGGGGGGGGGGGGGGGTAACTTTTAATGACTGCTTCTGTTTCTTAAGGGATATAGGGCTATGTAAATTCTTGAACTTCTCTCAATTTATCCTGACAAAGTGGTATTCATCTAGAAAAACATCCATTTCATTAAGATTTTCCAATTTTTCTGCAGTACAGAAATAAGACCTGATGATTCTTTGAATCTCCTCATTTTCTGTTGTTATGTCTTACTTTTCATTTCTGATTTTGTTTAGTTGGATACTGTCTCCCTGTCTTTTAGTTATTTTGTCTAATGTTTTGTCTATCTTGATTATTTTTATAAAACAGCTTTTGTTTCATTTTCTCTTTTGTATTGTTTTCTTTGTTTCTAATTGCTGTTTTTCAGTTCTGATTTTGATTATTTCCTGGCTTCTACTCCTCTTTGGTATGTTTGCTTATTTTTTTTTTCCCTAGAGCTTTCAGATATGTTTTTAAATTGCTGGTATGAGAACTTTATAATTGCTTTATGGAGGCATGTAGTGCTATAATTTTTCCTCTTAGCACTACTTTCATTGTGTCCCATATTTTGGTATGTTATGCCTTTATTTTCACTGAATTTTAGAAATTGTTTAATTTCTTTCTTTCTTTTTTCCATGACCTAGCGATCAGTTAGAGATTTGCTCAGTTTCTATGAATGTGCAACTTCATGGCTTTACTGTTATTGAAGTACACCTTTAATCTATAACTGTGTGATAAAATACAATGCATTACTTCAATTTTCTTATATCTCTTTAGGTTTGGTTTGTGACTGACTATATGCTCAATTTTGGAGAAGGTTCCATGAGGTGATGAGAAGGTATATTCTCTTGTGTGTGGGTGAAATGTTCTGTAGATATATGTTAGATCCATTTGATTCATTATTTTGGTCAGTTTTCTAATTTCTTTGTTTAGTCTTTATCTTGATGAACAGTTGATTGGTGAGAATGGGGTGTTGGAATCACCCACTACTATTTTGTGGGTTTTTATGTGAGATTTAAGCTTTAGCAATGTTTCTTTTACAAATGTGGGTGTGCTTGTGTATGGGAAATAGGTGTTCAGAATTAAGAAATCATCTTGGTAGATTTTTCCTTTGGTCAGTGTCTTAACTAGGGTTTTCCTGCTGTAAACAGACACCATGACCAAGGCAACTCTTCTAAGGAAAATACTTAATTTGGGCTGGCTTACAGGTTCAGTCCATTATCATCAAGGTAGGAACATGGTAGAATCCAGGCAGGCATGGTGCAGGCAGAGCTGAAAGTTCTACATCTTCATCTAAAGCTGCTAGTAGAATACTCATTTCGAGGCAGCTAGGAGTAAGGTCTAAAATCCCATGCCCACAATGACCTGCCTATCCCAACAAGATCAAACCTCCAAATAGTGGCATTCCCTGGTCCACCATATACAAATTATCACAGTCAATATGAAATGTCCTTCCCCAACTCTTTTTGATTAATTTTGGTTGATAATCTAGTTTTCTAGATATTAGAATGGCTACTCCAACTTGCTTCTTGGGGCTGTTTGGAAATTTTTCTTCGGCTCTTTATTCTAGGTCATGTCTATCTTTATTTCTGAGATGTACTTCTTATATGCAATTATACAATGGATCTTGTTTTTGCATCCATTCTTTCAGTCTTTTTATTGGAGAATTGAGTTCATTGATGCTGAGAGATATTAATGACCAGTGATTGTTAATTTCTGTTATTGTGAGGCTGGTGTTGTCAATTTCTCTCTCTCTCTCTCTCTCTCTCTCTCTCTCTCTCTCTCTCTCTCTCTCTCTTTGTCTGTCTGTCTCTTTCTCCCTCCCTCCCTTATACACCTGTGTGCACACATGTTACCTTCTCATCTTTTTTTGTTTCTTTTTTCTTGATGAAATTATTTCCTGTGTTTTCTTAGATGTAGTTATCCTCCTTACATTGGAGTTTTACTTTTAATATTTTCTGTAAGATTATATTTGTGAATATTATTTAAATTTATTTTTGGCTTGAAATACTTTGTCTTTCCACCTCTATGGTGATTGATAATTTTGCTGGGTATAGTAGTCTAGGTTGGCATATGTGTGTGTGCTATTGCTGTTGTTATTTTATTTGTTTTTAGCAGTTTCAAGATATCTGTCCAGGTCCTTCTAGCTTTTAAATTCTGAGTTCAGAAGTCGGGTATAATTCTGATATGTCTGCCTCTGTATGTTGCCTGTCCTTTTTCCCTTGAAGCTTTTATTATTCTTGAACAATTTTATTTATTTCCTTTATTTGTTTAATTGTATTTCCTTGTATTTAGTTAAAGGACTTATGTATTTTCTCTTTAAAAGTCTACCTTTTAGATTCTATTTTCTTGTATTTCTTTATTGTCTGTTTGTTTTTTGTTTTTTGTTTTATTTCTTTAAGGGATTTATTCATTTATTTATAATCCTCTATCATCTATATAAGATTGGAGTAAAGTTCATTTTCTTGTTCTTCAGTTGTGTTAGGATATCTAAGGCTTGCTATAATAGGATAGCTGTTCACTGGAGGTGTCCTAAGGCCCTTGCTTTGTTGACTGTGTGTTTTTGCAGGCCCTTAGCTATCTGGTTGTCCTTTTATTATCCTGTTATTGCAGGCCTTGGGAGGGGGTGTAACCTAGATGATCCTGGTGTGACAGGAATATGGTGGGTTCGATTATCTGGTCAATGGGTGGTTCAAGTCACCCAGCAGTTGGATGGGCCCCTTCTGACATGGTGGGAAAGAGATTGGGGAGAGGGGCAGATGGACAGAGAGCTTAGCTAGGTAATGGAGATCCAGGCTGCTCAGGGCAGCTGGCTGTGCATCAGAGGACTAAGAAGGCAGGGGAAATGGATATAGGAAGGGAAAATGGGTACAAGAAGGGAGTATTTTCTTATTTTCATCTCAAAGTTTTAATTATTTTTCCTTTTGTACTTACTTAGGTCTTGGGTTCTTTTTACTTTTTCAGGACCTTAAACTGTGGGAAGAATTTATTTAATTGAGAGTTCACTGGTTTCTCTCCCCTAATTTTTACATGAATTCTTTAAGGATTTCATAAAATATGTCTGGACCATATTTATCCCTGTCCACAACTCCTCTCAGATCCATTCAGCCTTTCCTACCAACAATATATGTATCTTATTAAAAAAACAAGGCAAAAAATATCAAGTCTAATACATGTTGCCCAAGTACATTCACACACACACACACACACACACACACACACACACACACACATACACACACACACACACACACACACACACACACACACACACAGAGAGAGAGAGAGAGAGAGAGAGAGAGAGAGAGAGAGAGAGAGAGAAATTTTCATGCATGCCTTCTACTGTAATATGGTTAACCTTAACCTTTCAGGGAGTACTGGCTATCCCTCTTACAACAGATATCAATTGACAATGAATCTTCATCTGTAGGTGGGATTTCATGCCCAACTCTCTTTTCTTTGTTGGGATTTGTTCTGGTTTGAGTTTGCAAGTTAATTACCTATGATATCACAGCTATCATAATTTCATAATTTGTAAAACAGGAGTTGGCAATAGAACACACTCTTTTTTTAGTTAGTCAAAAGAGACGAATCTTTAAATATTTCACTACTTTTAGACTTTGGAAATTTATGTGTATATTTCTGTGAGGTGTGTGTGAGAGAGAAAAAGATAGATAGATAGATAAATAGATAGAAAGATAGATAGATAGATAGATAGATAGATAGATAGATAGATAGATAGATAGATATGGTCTGACAGTGACAGTCAAAATACCTTTTACTGTCAAAGGAGGTTTAAGGTAGAGATATTTGTAATGTGCCTCAACTTATACCTATGCATAGGAACAACAATGGTGTTTATTTCAGTGATGTCTTTCATTATGGCACTGAGGTAACACCTCATTAACATTCAATTGTTTCAGTTACTGGTTCTGTAACATTTTATTGGATTCAAAATGCTATTTATTTTGTTCTTTCTAGACTTGTGGTTAATTATACACTTTGGGAAATATTTAAACCATGGGAAATCATTATGTCTCTTGAGAATGCAATGTTTCTTAATGTTTCACCTGCCAATCTACATGCTTTATAAGCTGCAAGGCATACCAGCCATGGATAAAATGCATATTTATGATTCTATTACCTAGTTTGTTCCCTTAGTGATAGATATGTTAAATGTGATTCATTCATTTTTGTGTTTATTTTGTATTGAATTACATTTTCATTTAACATTTTAGTTGATGCTAGGCTACCTATACTTACTCTAATATATTTAATAATTTGAGTATCATAAAATTCTCTAAGATTCATTTTTAGTAAGGGGAAGGATCCATGGAGAAAATTCCAGTTCCTTTAAAGTTTAACCTATAAATTAATATTAGGTAAGTTACATTTATATTGTAAAACTTTCCCTCTTATTATTTGGATTATTCCATATTAGGTATAGTATTTAGAAGTATATTTGTACTACCTAAAATGACATATGTTGATTAGAAACTTAGAAGTCATTAAATCAATGTTTAAATTATACCATCCTATTTTTTTACTTTGTCTAAGTTGCCTGAATCTCAATTAAAAAACTCTACAACTAAATTTCCAAAATACATTTGTAACTCAATTTATTCTAATGAACTTGTGAATTAAAACCATTTATCATGATAGATTTTCTCTGAAAAAAGTATCCTTTTATTACTGTTCTAAATGATATGTCTGAAAGTTAAAAGATAATTTACTTATATAACTTTCTAAGGTGTTGAAAAACTGACTATGACCTATCCAGTCACATTGGCTTGTTTATCTTTGTATGGAACTAGCTCCTAACCTGAATATTTAACTTAAGACAAAATCTTAACTTATTTCATTGAATTTAATCATATGTTTGCAGTTATTAAATATTGTTTAGGAAATTTTAAATGTGCTGGTTTTTAAGTCCAATTGTAGTATATAATGATGTTGAGAGAGGGAGTGAGGAGAGGAACAGGCGTAGGAATAAGGTGAATGGAAAGGGTCCATGGGAAAGGCCTAGGAGTGAGAATGGCAATCACTGGGGCTTGTCTCTCTGGGTGTAACTTGACACCTATGACACTGGAGGTTCTAGGGAGTTTATGAATGTGACCCTAGCTGGGATTTCTAGTAGTGGGGGATATGGAGAATGAAGTGGTCACCCCTGTAGCCAAGTGGGAATTCCAAAGAAAGGAAGTGGACATCAACTTATCCATAAAACCATAAATCCAATTTTGTCCTGCCTACAAAATTTTCAGAAGTAAAGAGGGAACATAGATTGAATGATTAGCCAACCAATACATGGCCAATTTTAAAACACATCCCATGTGAGATAGGCAATTCCTGATACTATTAGTGATATTTTGCTATGCTTACAGATTGGAGTTTATATAACTGAGTTTTATATGTTTGCTATCATTATGGTACTTTCAAATAAGAAATGAATAATCATTAAATCATGCAGCTTAATAATGTATCAAAGGAAAATATAAACTGATGATTTTACTTCACTTGTTCTCATCTAAAGAAGCCACAGGTTTAAATTAAGTTACTGCAATTAGCTTAATTAGTACATTTTACATTGTTTATAATTATGTGAGCACTGTCTTTTCTCTAAAAATATAAGAATGGTACTCTTTTTCTTAGGAGAAGGTAATTAATTCTCCCTCTCCGAGCTCTCATTACTCTCCTGTGGTTTTGAGGGGGCTGAATCTGGTCTTTGAAAATCTCCCCTTTTCATGTTAACATGAACACTGACATAACCATTGTTCCTTGTCTTGTTTATACACATGTTGCAGGGAGAGTATGTTTTACAGTAGCCTTTCTGATATCTGGCTCTTACACTCTTTGCACATCCTGTTCTGTATTTTTCTCTGTGCCATAGATGTAGAAACTTTGAAGTTGTGGGCTTGGAACCTCCATGATCTGTTAGTCTCCATTTGCTGTAAAGACAGGCTTTTTTGATGAGTTGTACTTGCATGTAGTTATAAGATTAAGATTTAGAATATATTAAGGAATTACTATGGTTTAACAAAGGGACAGTAGTATATTATTTTCTAAATTCCATGATCCCAGAGGCCTACTGAAGTTGGATAGGTTTATAAAGTTCAGAATTGCCAGAGTCCAGCCTCAACAAGAGTTGAGAGTCATCAAGGACTAGGGATACCTTGTAGGTGAATAAGAAAACACAGAAATACAATACTGATAGGCTGGATTTTTGTTTTGCTTTTGTTGTTGTTTGTTTTTTGTTTTGTGCTTTGTTTTTGTTTTCTTTTGTTTTTGGCATGGGAGCCCTTGAACTCAGGAGTCAGGGTGCTCACCTTGACTTTTATTGAAACCATACTAAGAAGTTGGGTTATTAAATTAATAGAGGGCTATGTAAATGCTTCTCTATTTTCCCATGCCAACATTTTCTTGTGACACAGAGTAGTATAGATTTTGAACAGAAAAAGGGAACTATAAAATCTTAGACATAAAGGTTTTACAGAAATCACATTTTTTTTATGTCTCCTGACCACCAGTCTCTAGTGAGGTGGGGAGTAGCAGAATTACAGCTACAAAGTCAGTGTCTTTCAGATTTAAGTGAGACAATATGCTTTCATAAAAGGGCAAACACGAGGTCATACTGCTGACCCTGTAGTCTTTAAAATTTTTGGACACCATCTGTCTATCTACAAAAACATCCTCACCCAACCTCTATGGGGAATTCCTAGAGGACTGCCTCCATCACCCCTGACCCAAGGAACTCATTGTTAACTTTCTAGGAAGTATCTGTATGTTATTCCATCCTAAATTTTATGATAAAATATCCTAGTTTTACTGTACAGAATTGAGACTAAGACTGGGGGAACAGCTGCAGGTTTACTCATCTCTGCCACAGCTCTAGGTTACCTTCATTTCCACCCAGAGCAAGTGACTGTAACATTCATTTTTCTTGAATTCATGAACAACCTTCACCTTAATACTCGTGGTAACACCTAATTCCTGGATGTCAAGTAGGCTCCTACTAGATCTTTCCAGGTCATCAAATACTGGTTTAGTCAAGGAAGGAAGAAAGAAAAGGAACAATAAATAGATAAAAAAGAATGATAAATACTAAGAATAACTGCAAAAATGACATCATAAAGTACTTGCACAAAAAAAGCAGGCCTTGGGGCCTCTCAGTACTCATAGTGGGGCCCTCAAGAGACCATTGCCTCTCACTCTCTGAAACACAGTATCCTCTGCAGGTTTTTCTTCCTTGTCATCAGGGGTCTGAGGGGTCTCGAGTTTAATGTGGGGTGTCTCCAACACAGAATGATGTCTTTCCTGTTTAGTTGGCTTTACATTTGCTTAGCCTTCCGATTGTTATTGCCAATATGTGTTTGTCACCATTGTACCTTTATGACTCTGTCATGCTGGTCATTGTTGTGGATCATACATGTTGCAGCTATAAGACTATTGATTGCTTCTGTTCTTAGCAACTTGCACAGAATTTCTAGTAGTATTGAAGCTTGACCAGAGGAAGGAAGTTTTTAGAATAATAAATGGAGCTCATCCTGTGTCTCAAGTGTACGATATCTTCGTCAGTAGTGCCTTACCTCCAACCTCTTAGATGCAGTAAAGGGCAGTAGCAATAGTCTCTATTTTTACTTTTTGGAATTTTTTTGGGCTATCATAACCAAAATGAGGTTTCTCATACTTAGAACTAGGAATTTTATTAGTATAAAGTTCTTGTGGGGACTACTGTCAGAAAAGGGGCAACATTATATGTATTTTTCAAAAACATAGGTAAGTATAAAGTAATGTGATTTCTTGAGGCTTTATCAGAAACCTTGTAGCTATTATTTGACTCTCTTATGTCTTCCCCATCTGTATATAAATAAACCAACATTTATTTATTATTTAGCTATATTAAGCCATATGATATCTCTGCTTGAATTTAAGAAACACCAGGTTCTTCTTTGTATACTCTAAACACTTGCCTTTCCCTCCTCAGGTTTGAAAAAAGGAAATGGCTATGGAGAATTGTACAGTTGTTACTGAATTCATTCTTTTGGGATTGACTGATCGTGCTGAACTGAAGATGATGCTCTTTGTTTTATTTCTGGTGATTTATGCTGTTACCTTGTTAGGGAATCTGGGCATGATTCTGTTAATCCACATTACGCCCAAACTCCACACCCCAATGTACTTTTTCCTTAGTTGCCTATCATTTGTAGATGCCTGTTATTCATCAGTCATTGCACCAAAAATGTTGATTAGTTTCTTGGTAGTAACAGAAACCATCTCTTTCTCTGCCTGCATCGTGCAACATTTGTTTTTCGGAGTGCTGGTTACCACTGAAGGCTTCTTGCTGTCAGTGATGGCTTATGACCGCTATGTGGCCATTGTTAACCCATTGCTGTATACTGTGTCCATGCCTAAGACAAAGTGTACCATGCTGGTCATTGGGTCAGTCATAGGTGGAGCTATTAACTCTTTGACACACACCATAAGTTTAAGTAAGCTGTGTTTTTGTGGGCCTAATATAGTGGGTCACTTCTTCTGTGACATACCATCGCTGCTGATACTCTCATGTTCTGACACCACCATGAATGAATTTTTGCTCTTGGTCTTCTCCGGAGTCATTGCCATTGGTACTCTCTTAATTGTGATCATATCCTACTTATTCATTGCTCTGGCCATTTTGAGAATACGCTCAGCTTCTGGTCGACAAAAAGCCTTCTCCACCTGTGCTTCTCATCTGACAGCTGTGACTATATTCTATGGCACCTTAAGCTTTAATTACATTCAGCCAAGTTCCCAGTATTCTGTAGAACAAGAGAAGGTAGTTTCAGTGTTCTATACATTGGTGATTCCCATGTTAAACCCAATGATTTACAGTCTCAGGAACAAAGAGGTCAAAGAAGCTGCAAAGAGAGCCATAGATATGAAATTCTTCTCATGTTAATATCAAAGTTGTAAAATTTCTGTCCTATTTATCAGCTAGCTTTCATGCAGTAAGATTTACATTACCTCAGTAAATTCTAATTGTTTTGTTTAAAAGTTCTAGTCTCAATATTTATTTTTCAAGTGAAGAAACATATTTGAAAGTCAAAAATTTGGTGTCTAATTTAATTTGAAAATTAATTTAAACTTTGTTTGAAATATCATTATTATTTCAATTAATCAGTAAATAAAACATTAGATATATTTGCTGTTTAAAAACTAAATAAATACAAGAGAATCTTTTGGAGATAAATAACAAGATTTGTAATTAATGAGAATGTCTATGATATTTATTATGTTGAATTTGTCTTTAAAATGTATACTAAGCTTTAAATCACAGTAAATTTTCTGTTTAACAAAGTATTTAAACGTATGGCATCATTTTACTTGACATATTTATTAACCTATTTTCTTTTTCTTTAGATAAGAAAAGCTAACAAGCAAATATAATTGCATAGAAATAAGCAACAATACATTATTTGTGCCATCTTAATAATATATTTATATGTGAAATGACAATGCTGTATAGTAGCATTTTTTTCCTAGTCAGTCTTCAAGAATTTATACTACATTCTGAATATAAATATACATAGAGAGTTCTTTAAATAGTTTAATGATATAATATACATATGTTAGTTTAGGTCTTTTATCATAAATTAGTTGCTTATGTAAATATAGGAGATTTACTTATTTAAGAACACATCCTACTAAATATTTTTAATAATATTGTAGTGGATACCCAAGATACAAATTCACAGACCACATGAAGCTCAAGAAAAAGGAAGACCAAAGTGTGGATGCTTCAGTCCTGTCTTAGTCAGGGTTACTATTCCTGCATAAACATCATGACCAAGAAGCAAGTTGGGGAGGAAAGGGTTTATTTGGCTTATTTCCACATGGTTGTTGATCACCAGAGGAAGTTAGGACTAGAACTCAAGCAGGTCAGGAAGCAGGAGCTGACGCAGAGGCTTGCTTTCTCCTGGCTTGTTCAGCCTGCTCTCTTATAGAACCCAAGACTTCCAGCTCAGAGATGGCACCACCCACAAGGGGCCCTACCCCCTTGGTCACTAATTGAGAAAATGCCCCACAGCTGGGTCTCATGGAGGCATTTCTCCAACTGAAGCTCACTTCTCTGTGATAACTCCAGCCTGTGTCAAGTTGACACACAAAACTAGCCAGTACAAGTCCTTCTTAGAAGGGGGAACAAAATACCCATGGGAGGAGATACAAAGTGTGGAACGGAAACTTAAGGTAAGGCCATCCAGTGACGGTCCCACCTGGGGATTCATCCCATGTGTAGTTACTAAATCCAGATGAGTAGAACCGGCCTGCAGTCCCATTCAGGTCTGTGTTCGCTTCAACCGGAGATTAGGCAGGACCTGCAAAATGAAATGGTCAAGAACAACGAGGCAGATGCCAAGTAGAGTTCTATCAAGGCATCTATTTACTTGGGGGTATTTTGAGCTTATATAGGCAGGTAAGAACTGAAACTGAAATCTCCAGAAATAAAATATTTGCATAACATAAACATTGTGGAAGGAGTCAGGAACGAATCAGGAGGGAGTCACGAGGGATTCAGGAGGGAGTCACGAGCTAAGGTCACCAATGTCTCAGATGTCTACTTTGTAACAAAATCCTACTGAAACAAAGGATGAGTCTGTAGGCTCTCCCTATAAAAATATAGTGCTAACTGTTAAACGTTGAGCCTTGATCACAAACTATTGTCTTGACTTCAATGTTCCATTTCCAGCCCTCCTTTCAGGTACCCAGTTCAAAAGCTGCTGGACAGCCGTAAATGATAACCTGCACCAGGCACTTAAATGTATGCTAGAAAAGCATCCTTGTGATTGGAAGTTACTATTTTAACTCTTCTACGGGCATGATAATCTATTGAGAAAACTTTCACGAACTTCGCTTTTACATACAGACTTTTAAGAAAAGAGCAGGTGCCTTAAAGATGACAACCAAACAAGACAAAATAAAATAAAAGACAAAACAAACTATATCATAATGAAGTTAGACAACGCAATCTAACAGAGTAAAAGAGGCCAAGAGTAAGCAAAAGAGTCAGAGACAAATGTGTTCTCACAATCAGGAGTGAAAATTCAAAACTAATAGGTATTATAAATTTGCAGGATCTATCTAGGCCTTGTGTTTGCTGCTTCAGTCTCTGTGAGCTACATGTACCTTGCTTAGTTGATTCAGACAGCCTTGTTCTCGTACTTTTATTGATCCCTTCTGGATCTTACTATCTTTCTGCCTCCTCTTTGGCCATATATTCCCTGAGCTCTGTGGGGAGTTTTTTTTTTTTTTAAATTATTTATTTATTTTTTTAGTTTGCAATGAATCTGCCTGGTCCTAGGCTTTTATGGGGAAGAAGTGTTTTTTTTGTTGTTGTTGTTTTTTTTTTGTTTTGTTTTGTTTTTATTGGATGTATTCTTTACTTACATTTCAAATGTTGTCTCCTTTCAGGTCTCCCATTCGGAAACACCCTATCCCATCCCCCTTTCCTCTGCCTCTATGAGGGTGCTTCCCCCCCCCCACTCCCATCTTCCCTCTGATGCCAACAAGGCCATCCTCTGCCACATATGGGCCCAGAGCCATGGGTATATTCTTTGGTTGGTGGTCCAGTCCCCAGGAGCTCAGGATGGTTTGGCCAGTTGACACTGTTGCTCCTGAGGGGAGATTTTTGATTGAGATGTCCAATTCAGATTCTCTCTTTACATAATGTCTGGGTATGGGTCTTGGCATCTGTTCCCATCTGCTGCCCAAGGAAGCTTCTCTGATGATGACTGGATAAGTCACTCATCTGTGAGTATAGCAGAATAACATTAGGAATTATTTTATTTGTTTTCTTGTTGACCAGAGGTATTTTCTTTTTCCTTAGGTCTTTGGGATATCTAGTCTATGATTCTTGTTTACCCAAGCAGTGTTGGATGTGGGTTACTTTTTGTGGAGTAGTCCTTAAGTCAAAGTTCACTTTGGTGGGGTGCTCCCAAAAGTTCTGTGCTACCATTGTCCTAGCATATTTTGCAGGCAGCACAGATCATATGTTTTGTGTCTGTATTGGTGCCCACGTTTCTCTTTTTGCAGTCTGCAGAGTACCATCACACACCAGAAGCTAAAACAGAGGGGTGAAGGCTCCCTGTAGGCACCAGCCAAACTTCCCCATGATCAATGAGTTGTGTGGTTGTTGTTCTAGACAATAGGACACTGATGTCAGTTTGAAGAAAGCAAACCTTTGTCATTGCATCAGTCTTAGTTGTGTGAGGATTCAAGTGGAACCCCTCTTGGAAAATTACTCAACTGAATGCAACCCAATTTTACTACTAGAATCCTTGCCTGGTTATAAGACATGAGTCCTTGCATCCCCCATCACTACAAGTCCTCTTTAGGATCGCTTTCATAGATTCAAGAAAGTTTTTACTATACTCTTTATACAACCCCCAAGCATCAAATCCATCAATCTCTTCTTCTAATTTCTCACTCCATTCCATTTTCCAAAATACCCATTTCTGCCCACCACATCCACATCTACTCTTAGCCCACTCACAAAATCTATTCTATTTCTCCTACCCAGGGATAGCCATGTTACATCTCTTCCTCTTACTTGACCTCTCTAGGTCTATGGATTGAAGCATGGTTATTATTTCTTAGGAGCTAATATGCACTTATTAGTGAGTACACACCATATTTTTCTTTCTGGGTATGGTTTACATCACTCGGCATGATTTCTTTATAGTTCTACCCATTTGCCTGCAAATTTCATGATGTCATTTTTAAATAGGTGAGTAATATTCCATTGTGTAAATGTGCAACATTTTCTTTATCCATTCTTCAGTTGAGGGACATCTAAGCTGTTTCTAGTTACTGACTCTTATGAATAAAGATGCAGTGAACATGTTTGAGTAAGTGTTCTCAAGGAAAAGACATTCTTCAGGCATATGCCCAAGAGTTATACAGCTGGATCTTAAGGGAGATATATTCCAAACTTTCTGAGGAGTAGCCATACTGATTTTTATATAGGCTGTACAAGTTTGTACTCCTACCAGCAATGGAGGAATGTTCCTTTGTTCTACATCTTCATCAGCATTAGCTGTCATGTTTGTTAGTGGGCTTAGCTATTCTGACAGGGGAAAGGAATCTCAAAGTAATTTTGATTTGCATTTCCCTGAGGGCTAAGAATGCTGAACATTTCTGAATGTTTCTTGGCTATTTGAAATTTCTCTATTGAGACTTTTCTATATCTGTAAATCCTGCTTAATTAGATTATTTGATTTTATAATATCAAATTTTTTGAGTTCTTTGTATACTTTGGATATTAGTTCTCCATCAAATGTGGAGTAGGCAAAAAAAAAAATTCCCTTTCTGTAGGCAGCTGCTACTTTGTCTTTCTTTTGCCTTACAGAGTCTTTCAGTTTTAGGAAATGCCATTTTAAAATTATTGATCTTAGCACCTGCGTTATTGTTGTTTTGTTCAGAAAGTAATCTGTGTCAATATGTTCAAGGCTATTCTCCATTTTCTCCTCTATAAGCTCCTCTATAAGGATCAGTGTGTCTGTTTTAATGTTTAGGTCTTTGATCCAGTTGTACTCAAGTTTTGTACAAGATGATAAATATGGACCTATTTGCATTTTTCTACATGCAGACATAGTTGTGCCAACACCATTTGTCAAGGTTGTTGTGGGTTTTCCAGTGTAAATTTCTGGCTTTAATTTTATTTGAAAAAAAATCAGGTTTCAATGTTCTCTAGATTTTTTGTTTGAATTTTCAATCTGATTCCATTGATTGATGTGTCTGTTTTTTAATTTTTAGAAATTTTAAATTTATTCATGCTTAGGTATTACATTCTGATTATAGTTTCTCTTCCTTTCTAGTCTTCTAGCTTGCCACCTCCCATCTCTCTCAGATTCACTTCTCCTCAGTTTTCCTATAAAAAAGGGCAGATTTCTCAAGGTTATCAACCAAACTTGACATATCATGTTGTAATAAGACTCAGAACATTAAGGCAGGATGAAGCAGCACATTAGGAAGGAAACTGTCCCCAAAAGCAGTCAAAATCATCAAAGACAGTCCTTGTTCCCCTCTGTTAGGAGTTCCACAAGAACACCCTAGTGCTAGCTGTAAATCTCTGCATCTGCTCCCATCACTTGCTGGCTGAAGTCTCTCTGACAAGGATTATGCTAAGCTCCAGTCTGCAAGTGTAGCAGAATATTATTAGGACTCATTTCATTGAGCTTTTTATTTACATTTTTTGGCAGTCATGTTTGGTTCTATTCTAGGTTTCTAGGCTATATAACTTCTGCTTCCTGAGTGGCCCTCTAGGAAGTATCAGATATGTGTTTCTTCTTGTGGGATGGGGCTCCCTCATGTGCCAGCGTTTATGCCACTAATGTATTTCATTACTATGGTTCTGTAGCACAATTTGAATTTTAAAATGGTGTAACAGCCAGTTCTTTTAGTGTTCCTGATTATTTTAGCTCTCTTTAGTTTTTTGTTTGTTTGTTAGTTGTGTTTGTTTGTTTTCCATATGAAATTGAGAATTTTCCTGTCAAGGTTTGTTAAGTATTGTTTTGGAATTTTGTAGGGATAGCATTGAATCTGTAGATTGCTTTTGGGTGTATGACTATTTTAATATGTTAATTCTAGTAATTGATGGGCATTGGAGATCTTTCCATCTTCTCAAATCTTTTCCAACTTCTTTCTTTAAAGACTTAAAAGTTTTATCCTACAAGTCTTTCACTTGCTTCATTAGACTTATGCCAAGATATTTTACATTATTTGAGGCTACTTTGTAAGATGCTTCCCTTAGTGTGTGTGTGTGTGTGTGTATGTGTGTGTGTGTGTGTGTGTGGTGTGTAGTGTGTGTGTGGTGTATATATATGTGGTATATATATATATTTACTATAATATATTACATGAATATATTTTAGTAAAGAATATATTTTAGTAAAGTTCAAATCTTTGTAATACTCTTGCTATGTCTAACCCCTTTCATCATTACTCATTTCATTTTCTCACTTGTTTAAGTCCCTAGAGTTCTTGTTGCCTATATATTCTAGTGTATGTAGATATCCATTGGAGTTTAACTTACTAGGAGCCACTCCATTGAAATAAATTGACCATACTTTTTCCAAGAAGCTATCAATTATCATTAGCTTTCTTTCCACATGTTGTCTTTGGAATTTATTTTGGATATTTTGTCATATACTTTGCAATTCATCTTACTCTGTTTATTAATACACGTATCCATATCCATGTATATCAAATTTCTGTTGTGTACTTACTTTATGTTACTTTTTGTTGTTGTTTTGTGTGTGTCTGGATGTATATATTATATGTTGGAGGTGTACTTGTCGAAACTTTGTGTAGTTAACTCCTTCCACCATTACTCAAATTCCCAGGATCAGAGTTCTTCTGGCTTAGGTGGTAAGCACCTCAAGATATTTAACCATCTCAGTTGCACCATGACATTATTTTTGTCAAAGGAGTTAATAGTTTTGCTATATTTTAATGCATTTTCATTGATTTATGAATAACAGATCTTCTAGGTAAAGTAATCTTGATGGTTATTGTTTTATTTTAACATGTTTACCTTTAAGTATATTCTTCCATGATTTTCTGTCCTCCTAATATTATCTTGAGAAACATACCATAGCTTTATTGACTCATTCTTTATTTTATACATAATTTTCCATTGAAGCTTCCAGAGATACGTACATTTTATTTTTATAGTCTTATTATGGTCTTTATGAATGTTTTTGTCTTTTGATCTTAAGTTGTTTCTACTTTTTTTAATATCAGCTTTAGAAGACACACACACACACATACACAAGCATGCACTCACACATGCATGCATAGCTTAGATATTTGTTCTATAGTACATAGATGTTTATTCTAAAGATATACATATATCTTCTCTCTAACACATTAGTAAAATACACTATCACTTTTTGCTGTTTTTAATTTATTTATTCACTTTGCATCCTAATCATAGGACCCCTCATTTCATTTCCCCTGTCACACAACTCCTTTCCACATCCTGCATCTCCTTCTCCTCTGAGAAGGGGGAGGCCCTGTTTGGGTACCAACCCACACAGGCACATGAAATCACTGCAGGACTAGTCACATCCTCTCCTTCGGAGGCAAGACAAGGCAGTAAAATTAGTGAAAATGGATCCACAACAAGCACAGAGTCAAGGGCTATTCCCATTCAAGTTGTTTCAAGAAACATAAGAAATGAGAATACTTACAAATATATTTTAAGAGACCAAAACCACCTTAACACCAACAAATATTCTGCAAAGAAAGTATAAATGACATCTAATATTTTTGTTGAATATAGGAAGCTGATGGCCTTTCACCCATGCACATACAAGCAGTACAAGGTGGATTTAGTGGATTTAGAAAAAATATGTATGATTTCTGAGATCAAAGTGGGAAAGTATGAGATGAGTTGTAGAAGAGTGGGTGCAGGTACATTTTATGTTAAAACATATGTTAAAGCATATGTTAAAGTATATATAGGTAGCATTATATAGATTGAATGGCTTATATTTGGGGATATACGGGGATATACATATATGCATGCAATAGCAATCAATGAAGGAAAAGAGTCAATGAATTTGAAGGAGATTGTGAAGAGGTACATGGGAGCAGTTGTAGGGAAGAAAAAAAGGAAAAATATTGAAATTAAATTATAATCTCTAAAAATGAAATAAAGTAAGTCTCAAATAATAAATCTTTAAAAAGAAAATATCAATACATCATTAACAGAACAGATTTAAGAATATATTAAACAATGTTATAGAGCATACTAAACATAGGTGTAGCATGTTAGTGAGACATGAATATATTCCCATTTAAATGAGAAGAAAAGAAGTATTGTCAAACACATAATAAAAGGATATGTATGGTATGCACTCAGTGATAAGTGGATATTAGCCAAAAAGTACAGAAAATCTAAGTTACAGCCCACATAGCATAAGAAGTGTAACAAACAGAAAGACCCAAGTGAGGATGCTTCAATCCTAGGTATAATGGGAAGAAAATAATCACAGGAAGCAGAGAGAGGGAGGTGTCTAGGTGGGAGAGGTGTGGAGGAGAGGAAAAGGAAACAGAATGATGTGGGGCTGGGGGACAGGAAAAAAGCCAAGAGCACTAGGAGAATGAATGAAAATACGTAGCCTCAGGGAGGGATGGAGGGGGAACCTCTAGAAAGTACCAGATACCCAGGATGTGAGAGACAGTAAAGATTCAACGATGGTAACCGTATCCAAATTGCCCAACAATAGAGAGAGGGAACTTGAGGAGTCCACCTCCAGTAGATAGACAGAACTTCAAGTGGAAGGACATGGTTACTAACTCACTTTCAAAATATGAGTCAGAATTATACCTGTATAAAAGAACTGCAGGGACAAAAATAGAGAATAGACTGAAGGAAAGACAGTCCAATGACTGAAGCAACTTGGGACCCATCTCATTGTGGGGCATCAAGGCTTGACAGTATTACTGATACTAGCTGACTGAGACAGAAGCAGATACCTACATCCAACCATTAGACTGAAGTCAGGAACCCCTATGGTTGAATTAGAAGGACTGAAGAAGATGAAGGGGAAGGCAACCCATAGGAAGACAAGGAGTTTCAATTAACGTGGAGTCCAGGGAACTCCCAGAGACTGAGCCACCAACTAGGCAGCATGCATGGGCTGATCCAAGGCCCCTAGCACATATATAACAGAGGACTGCCTGGTCTGGTCACAGTGGAAAAAGATGCTCTTAATTCTTGAGAGACTTGAGGCCCCAGGGAAGTGGGAGGCCCAGTGGGAGAGGTGCACCCTCTAAGAGGCAAGGTAAAGGAGAAATAGGATGAGAAACTGTTGTGGGGAGGACTGGGAAAGGAGAAAACAGCTGGAATGTAAATAAAACATTTAAAAAAAAATGGAAAGTCTTCTAGAATCACAGAAGGTGTAGATATTGGTGCAACCATCATAGGCATACAGAATAGAGAATATTAACAATTTTATATTTAAAAAAATCACAACATAGTTTTCCATTCTTCATCTGAGTATAGTGTCATGAAAATAAAGTCACTGTCTCAACAATAATAATCTAATAAACATATACCACTCCCACATTAATTTCAGCATCACACATCTATGTACACACATAATGAATGATCATTTAAATTAAAATAGTAAACACTGCAGTTTGTGATAACATAGATTAACCTATCAGAAGTTATATTAATGAAAATAAGATACAGAGCAAAATGTACTATATTTTCACATGTGTTTAAGGAGATTTCAAAGAATAATAAACAGATTACTAGAAATGGAATAAGAAAGTGAAAAAATATGCACTGTCAAGTAGGTACAGAGTATTAGATACAATGAAAATTCTGGAGACTTAAATTGTAGATTGATTATTATAGACAATGGAATTGTATTAAATATTAAACTTTTACAAAAGAGAGATTTTATGCACTATTACACACATAACTTTGTATAAATTGAATGGTCTAAATTTATGAATATGTTTATATTATCTCTCTATCTCTATGTCTATAGATATATCAATATCTATCTCTCTATATACATATTATACATATTACATATGTAATACTGAATATTAAGTATTAATTTTAAATTGATTCTTTAATACCCTGTAGAAGGCATTTTTAACCTCTTTGTTCCTTAGGCTGTATATCAAGGGATTAATCATGGGGATCACTAAAGTATAAAACACAGAGGCTATTTTATCATTCTCTAATGAGTGGGTAGATTTAGGTTGCAAATACATAAAGAATAGAGTACCATAGAAAACCACAACCACCGTCAAATGAGACCCACATGTAGAGAAAGCTTTTCTCCTGCCTTCTGCCGAATGCATTCGACATATGGCTAGCAGAATCAGAACATACGATCCAAGGACTACCAGAAGAGAGGAGATCAAATTCAATGCTGAAAATAATATGATCAGCAATTGTATTTCTTCAGCATTTGAACATAACATAGGTAACAAGAAAACATCATCACAGTAGAAATGGCTGATGATGTTAGAGCCACAGAAAGTTAGTGTGAAAATCTTACTGGTGAACAGCAGAGCCTGGAAGGTACTGTAGAGGTATGGAATGCCCACAAGCACGTGGCAAAGTCTCTGAGACATGATTACACTGTAGAGTAGAGGGTTGCAGATGGCCACATAGCGGTCATAGGCCATTGCGGACAAGATAAAAAATTCACTGATAATGAACATAAGGAAGAAAGACAACTGTATGGCACATTCATAGAAAGAAATGATTTTGCCATCCATAACAAAATCCACCAGCATCTTGGGACAGATGACAGTGGAATTTCCAAGATCAATAAAAGCCAGGTGTCTGATGAAAAAGTACATAGGGGTGTGTAGGTGAGAATCCAGCTTGGTCAAAATGATCATGCCCAGGTTGCCCATGACAGTAACTGCATAGATGATGAAGAAGACTCCAAACAAAGGAAGCTGAAGCTCAGCGCTCTGTGTGATTCCCATCAAGATGAACCCAGGCAGTGATGTTGTATTCTTTTGCCCCATGTCATCCAATCATATCCTCCAAAAGAAGCAAACATTGTTTTCAACTTTTATTAACTTATGTTTGTAGGATGAACAGATATTTTAAAATAAATGGTCACAAACAATATTAGCACATGAATTTTAAATGAATTTATAAAGTATTCTTTGGAAATGATTTCTTTCAGAAAATATATAAATAAATTTATGTATCATTATATTGCAATTATATCCATATGTAAAACATGGATATTCATATTGAAATGTTACATTATACATAGATCTTGGTTTTTAGAATGCATCTTCATTTTGTCTGGATTTTGGATGCAACTTTTGTATTCTTGAAAACTGAGACAGAGATAGAATGAAGCTAAAGCATCTTGACTATTATATTCCGTTAAATCAAGACATTCAAAGTAATGAGAGACATACTGAATTAAAAATGCATACTTGTATATCTTTATAAATATTTCCAAATAAATGTGTCTTTTTCATAGTCAAGTATGCTCATTTTAATATTCTATGTCATTTCCACTTTATTTTACTTATACTAATATGAAATGTATTGATGAATAGAACAGTACCACTATCTGCAATTTAAGAAATGTGAATTGAATAGAGAATACATGTTACTCTACAGTAATTTCTAATCTGGTTTTAAAAAAAGCTTCTCAAAGCATTTAGCATAATATATGAAATTGGCTTGATATTGTATGAAGCTAAATATATTATCTGTGTGTGTGTATCACTGATATTTAAGTTTTGACTGTATTGCAGTTGAGGTACAAGTATTCAATTTTCCTTTCAATAGAATGCTCACCTATTTTAATCTACCAGATACAATGTTTACATACATTCCATCAAAAGTATTAATATTTACCAATTTTCTTCGTATACTTTTGCACAATTATTCTATAATACCATATAGAAAAAGTGATAGAGCCTGAAAGATGTATTTACTTAGCATTTTTACATCACTATTTATTAATTTAAGTGAACAAGAAGTATTAATAAATCTCAACATCACAATTGAGTATATTTCAGTTGTATTTCCTCTTCCTTTAACAAATTTGTACAATCTCAGAAGCAAAGTGGTTTTTCATTGAAACAAGATAATGAAGATGCACTAATTAATTCTACCTGATTACTTCCTTTTAGTCCCTCAGCCCTAGTCAGTGAGAATCTTCACTGTGTCAGCCTGATTTCCAGTTGTAAGACTAATCAGAGTTTAATGTTTTCTTTAAACTTTTATTGTATTATGATGAGAAAAGTTACATGATTTCAATTTATCTGAATTTGTTAACATTTAAAAACATATTTTAGGTAAATAGAGTTCAATCTCATTCTTGTTTCCCTTTTATACCACCACTCCTCCCAGAGACCCCACTTCAATACCTACAATATCTTTTTTGTCGAATTTAATGTTTAATGAAGAAAAATGTGGGATAGGCTTGTCAGCATGTTCAGTTCTACTGTTAACCTCATAATTGTTATACATGCAGCATTGCTAAATATTCAATAAAATGTTTAGTGTATAAGAAATTGTATGGAAATGTTCATGTTAAAAGATTCTTTCATGTGAATATATTCTTTTCAGTAGGTAATCCTATCTCATATATAAACACACATATACACACATATGTATACATATACATATATATGTATATATATGTATAGTTTGTATTATTTGTGTTGTAAATTTATATCTCCTATTAAATAAAGTCAGTTTATTTTAAATATAAAAAGTAGTATTGTTATCTAACATTATATAGGATTCATACCAAAACTTATTTTTTTATTTTATGTGAAACAAATACAATATACTATTTTATTTGCTTCTGAAAATAATGATCTTGTTATTATTTTTAATATTTGAGATCAGCAATGAATTACTGACGTATCTTACTCCTCTTCACTTAAAATTCTCATAATTACAATGTATTCAGGATATCTGTCCAAATGATATAATTTAATGTCTTAAGACAATTTTACAATTTCAGGGAACACAAGTAAATATACTATTTGTCCTCCATCTCAAGGAATAAAAGAGTGCCAGCAATTAGAGGCCCAGTATGGTATGAATTACTTGTACTCTGGTATCTATCTGTATCAAATACATGAAATCACTTACCTTTGAGAAAGAATTAAATTCTAATACTCTAAATCACTTCTGTTTTCTCTTTAAGGTATCAAGAATTTATTGCTTTCTTTGATCTTTCCATTGTTCCCAGAGGAAGTATCATACAATCTGTTCAAATGATCACATCTAGATGATCTTAGAGACATAAGAATTTGTTGTGTCTTCTAATTGTCAGTGTATTCCTCAAGGGGAAATATAAAGTTAACTGTCGAAAGGAGACTAACAGCCTCAGATTTCCACAGAGACCTAAATAACTTTAGTAACTTATTTATTCATTTAAAGGGCATCAATGTTACCCTGGGAACTAGTTTGGCATGTGCTTTACCACTGGAAATGTATAAGACTTTCAAAACCCTGATAGAATTGTACATCCATTATTGAAGTCACATAAGGTATTTTTCTTTCTGTTACTCAGGATAACATATAGGAGTCACTAGATGTAATCATCAAGCCGCATTTGTGAGTTGGCTATTCTAATGGCTGAACGCAGCTATGTCCTTCTGCTATCACCTAAATTTTTGATCTTAGCCATTTTGAATTGTGTAAGGTAAAATCTCAGTGTCGTTATGATTTACGTTTCCCTGATGACTAAGGATGTTAAACATTTCTTTAGGTGCTTCTAGTCCATTCAAGATTCCTCAGTTGAGAATTCTTTGTTTAGCTCTCTACCGCATTTTTTAATATGGTAATTTAGTTCTCTGAAGTCTAACTTCTTGATTATATTATAAATATTGGTTATATTTTAGATATTAGCCCTCCATCAGAAGTGGGGTATTGATGATTTTTTTCCAATGTGTAGGTTGCTGGTTTGTCCTAGTGACTAAGCCTTTGTCTTACAGAAGCTTTTCAGCTTCATGAGGTCCCATTTGTCAATT
>JADRCD010227866.1:15171-25389 GCA_019843815.1 Montemys delectorum
CTCTCAGGTTGTCTGTCTGTTGGTGGGCTCTCAGGTTGTCTGTCTGTTGGTGGGCTCTCAGGTTGTCTCCTGCTGAGATGCTGTGAAGGGCTCTGGAATAAACTTTGTGGAGCAGAGGCACCTGTTGCACATGTGCGGAAGTGGGGCTGCTGGCTTATGTGACCATTCAGTTTTCATTCAAGGCTCTTTTCCAATACTTTGCATTATGACTGTGCTAGCTTCTCTTCCACTAGCCATACACAGGATACACAGGAGTGGCTCACATTCTCTGCAGCACTGAGTGTGTGCACTTATGTGCATGTGCATGTGGGTGTGTGTTTAAGGGAGCATTCACATGCCACAACACATGTGTGGAACTCAGAGAGCAATCTCTGGTTTCAGACCTCACCCTTTACTTTACTGGAAAAAAAAGTCTTTGTTGTTCTCCATGGTATACCACCCAGCTGGCCCCAAGTTATCCAAAGGTCCTCCTGCTTTGCCTCCTATCACATCCCCTAAGAGGTCAGAGACTACAAACATATTACTGCACCCAACTTTACATTGGTTCTTGGGATTCAAATTTAGGTGCTCACATTGAAAGCAAGCTGCTTACTCACCAAGCCACCTCTTCACACACACATCTCTCCATAATAGCCTCTCTTGTGGGCATGAGGCCATGTCCTGATGTAATTTGTTTGTTTGTTTGTGCATTCGTTTGAGACAGAATCTCTCTGTATGGCCTTGGCTGTCCTGTAACTCACCCTGTAGAACTAGCTGACCTCAAACACAGACTTCTGTCTGCCTCTGCCTCTGCCTCTAGTGCTGAGATTGAAGGTGTGTACCACCATGTCTAGCTTTCTGTGACTTAATTGTGAGAGTGATATTAATTTAGTCAGCATCTCCTTGCTAACTGGAAATGATGAGCATTGATTGTATTTATTTTTTGGCCATTTTTCTTTTGTGAGAAGGACCCTTTATTGTTTAGAAATCACCTTCTCTGTTTTCCTATTATTTGTCCTGCGCAGTCCCCAACCAGCAGGGAGGCAAACGCAGAACAACCAGGTTCCTTCTCAAGGCAGTTTAATCAGGAGTTGCTTCCTTCCAGGCAGTGACCCCGACCCCGCCTGGGTTCGGGCTTATAAGCACTAGTGCATGCCAGTCATCGAAAGCCACATATCATCTCTCCATAGGTCCCTGCTTTGTCACCAGATCTTGCCGGACAGGACAATCGCACCACCTCATGCCCAAATAAGGAGTTGTTTTTCTCGGGATGCACACTCCCGCCGGCGCCATTACCAGGTGCGGCTCTCAGCTTACTACAATTGACACTATTTATTGTCTTTTTTTTCCTGTCATGTACAAAACAATTCAATTTTTTGTAGTTACACTTATTTTCATTTGTTGTTTTTGTTTTGTTTATTGACAAAGGGTTTCTCTGTGTAGACCTGGCTGTCCTGGAACTCACTCTGTAGGTCAGGCTGGCCTCAAACTCAGAGATCTGCCTGCCTTTGTCCCCTGAGTGCTGGGACTAAAGGTGTGTACCACCACTCTGGGTTTCATAATTAAAACTCATTTTTAAAAAAAGTTATAAAGTTTTATACTTAATACATGTATAGCAAGGCATGAAACAGATATGTAAACATGTGAAGCAGGAGAGATAGCCAGACATAAAAGCAAATTACTTATAGGAGTATTTTGACAAAGCTCTGGGGCACTCAGTGGTTATGGGAAAGTGCCTTCTTTCAAATATGGTGCTGGAGAGGCCGGATATCCATTTGAAGAAGAATGAAATTGTACCTTTCCCTCTTACCATATATAAAATCAATTGAAACTCCGTAAAATTGTCCAGAGTAAGGTCAGGAGCTGTAAAGCTTCTAGGGGAAAAAAACTGTCAGTCCCTGGTATGGACAGTTCATTCCTGGATTAAACTTTATTATATTTTATAGACCATTTATTTTTATTTTATGTGTATGCATATTTGCCTGAATGTATGTAGGATATGTGTGTGTAATGCCTACAGAAGCCAGGAAAGGGCATCAGATCCCCTAGGACTGGAATTATAAACAGTTGTGAACTGACATGGGTGTTGGGAATTGAACTCAGGTCCCTGCAAAAGTAGCGAGTGCATATTGATTGCTGAGCTATCTCTCTAGCCCCAGCAATAGAACTTTAAAGATACAGGGAATGATTGTAACACAGTGAAGCCCTAAGGGTAGCCTAATAAAGAGCAGCCATTTAAAGTCTACATCCTTAAACAGATTTTATCCTCTGAGAGCTGGGCTTGCCACTGCTAAATAGCTAAATATCACTTTTGAAAGACATACTGCACCCTGTGCTTATCTTTGTAGTTGGCACACTTCTCTAGTCACACTGCCTGCGGAATATGCTTTGGATTGCTTTCAAAGTTTCATTCATGGAGTTAGTATTGGTCTGCCTTCTCACCTTCAGCTTACCACAAAACTAACTTTGGTTCTCCATCTCAACAATTTCCAAAGAAGTTCTTCATCAGAGCTCGTGGAGACTCTCAACAATCATTAAAACACAGAGAATTAGAAATAACTGGAGGTGCATCTTCTGGGTATATGGCCAGGCGTGGTATAGCTGGCTCCTCAGGTAGTACTATGTCCAATTTTATGAGGAACCGCCAAACTGATTTCCAGAGTGATTGTACCTGCTTGCAATTCTACCAGCAATGAAGGAGTGTTCCTCTTTCTCCACAACCTCGACAGCATCTGCTGTCACCTGAGTTTTTATCCTAGCCATTCTGACTGGTGTGAGGTGGAATCTCAAGGTTGTTTTGATTTGCATTTCCCTGATGATTAAAGATGTTGAACATTTCTTTAGGTGCTTTTCAGCCATTCGGAATTTGTCAGTTGAGAATTCTTTGTTTAGCTCTATATTCCATTTTTAATAGGATTATTTGTTTCTCTGGAGTCTAACTTCTTGAGTTCTTTGTATACATTGGATATTAGCCGTCTACCAAATTTAGGGTTGGTAAAGATCTTTTCCCAATTTGTTGGTTGCTGTTTTGTCCTATTGACAGTGTCTTTTGCCTTACAGAAGCTTTGCAATTTTATGAGGTCCCATTTGTCAATTCTTGATCTTAGAGCATAAGCTATTGGCGTTCTGTTCAGGAAATTTTCCCCTGTGCCCATGTGCTCAAGGCTCTTCTCCACTTTCTTTTCTACTAGTTTCAGTGTATCTGGTTTGATGTGGAGGTCCAGAGTGTCTGGTTACATGCAGAAGCGTCATGTCACTTTTACACCAGGGGCAAAAGTTGCCTCCCATGTCTATCATTTGAATTTGGGACCCACAGCTAGATAAAAGTGTTGTTTGTTGCTGTCTTTTCTACCTCAGCAACTTGCAGAACAGCTCCTTTCAAGAACTGTACAATCAAGGAGTAATCTTCCACTTTAGTTATATCTTGATTTCTGCGCATGCTAAAAACTTAGCTTAAGATATTTTCAACAGAGTTTGAAGGTTCAGAGCTTGTGTCATTTACTTGGTATCATGGTTTCATTCTTCTTTTCCTATCTCCATTCATCTATAAAGAATTTGTTACAGCAGCACAAAATATAAGCCAAGTATAAAAAAAAAATAAAAAAAAAAAAAGAACTGGAGGTGAAGGAATGGTGGCGCATGCCTTTAACCCCAGCACCTGGGAGGCAGAGGCAGGCAGATTTCTGAGTTCGAGGCCAACCTGGTCTACAGAGTGAGTTCCAGGATAGCCAGGGCTACACAGAGAAACCCTGTTTAAAAAAAAAAAAAAAGAATCTCTTAAAATATAATTACAGTAACATAGTGATCCACTTGTGATGAGATCTTTCCTACAGGTAAGTATTAGCATTCTAGTTACTTCTCAAACCATTTGTCTTTTTTTCAGAAGTGATTTTCAGTTTAAGTTTATATTCTTTTAAGAAAAGAGAAGAGAATACCCCAAATCCTCTATTTCCATAAGAGCCAGTTACTAAAGTTATCTCCCTATATTTCATACTGCTCCATTGTCATGTTGGTGATAAACACACCAAGTCTGACACCCTTTAAAATCACACCTGGCAGACATCAGCATACAAGCTGGGTAAGAAATAGTGGTTGCAAAGGCTTAGGTGCTAAATAGCATTTAAAAACTTGTAAAATGTGTGTGGTAGCATACAACTTTAATACCAGCATTTGTTCGGCAGAGTCATGTGGGTCTCTATGAGTTCAAGGCCAGCCAGAGCAACATAATGAGATCCTATCTCAAAACAAAAATAAAAAATAAAAATAAAAACAAATAAACACCCTCCTAATCCCCAGAGGGATAATGGATGTCCCCATATCTATGACAATGGAATTACAAGTAGATATCACCATGTCTAGCTTCTCACATGGGTCCTCAGGATTGACCTAATTCTCCCTGCTTCCTACAATGTCTTCTACACACACACCCCCATGTCGATTTTCCTCTTAGAATCTTCAGGGACTAACATCTCACTCATAATGTAGCAGCTGACAATATGTTTATTCAGCTGACTGCTCCAGAAGTTTTATTGTATCTGCAAACATCACTTACCAATATCTGAAGGTTGCTATGGTCTTCCATAGCAATGACTCCTCAGGGAAGAACAGGAGTAATTAAAGTAGGAGGTTTAGGAGAAAACATTCAATAAAAAAGAATGATCATTTTACTGAGAGGACTGAGTTTATTCTGCCAGTAAGGAAGGGCTGTAATTTAATTTAATTTACTCTCATTAATGTCTCTGGAGTTTTGTGCTTGAATAAAAAAAAATGTAGTAGAAATGTCAATTGTTGCAAATCTAGGACCAGGAAGGCTCACTTCATCTTCAGAGTCCCACTTAGAACCCCAGAGTCCCTAAGGCTGGGAGTAAGGTGGAGGAGTTCCTGGGTCTTCCTATGCGAAGACCTTAGAACTTCAGTGGGCCGTGTCTTATCCTTTCTGATTCCAAGGACTTGATATTATGTATGTGATCAAAAACATATGAATCCAGAAGTTGACCCATTCCAAGCAGTAACTAGATTTGTCAGTGAAATACACCCAGAATAAATATCTTCTTGTTCAACACATTCCTCAAAGCATCTTCAGAGGCTTTTAAAATTATATTCCAAGTCCTTGATGCAAAACTGGCAGGGTGTTGAAAACCGTTTAGTAAAGTAGGGCCCTACCCATAATCCTGTCTCAGGACCCAGAGCTCCTGAGCATAGATATTTCCCTTTTGTGGTCGTCATTCATCAAGGTAGCTAGTTATTTTAATATATTTTGGAAAGTTGAGTGAAGTATTTAAAGTTAGTGAAGTATTTAAAGTATTTAACCATCTTCCTTCATATTACATGTTTTTGAGAAGAAAAAAAAAGACTAAGCATTATTCCCCATTTCCTTCAGGAGAAACTGATTCAAAGGCTCCTTCTGGTCATCACTCTCGTCAGACAGATCTTCTGAAAATGCTGTGTGCTCAGCAATGAGGGTTCTCTGCTTCCTAGCCTGCTGCTCTGCCAATAGCCGTACTGTTATTACTCTATCGCCAGAGAGATTTCGTGGGCATTTAATTTTATGCCTCCTCATCTTTGCTCACAACTAGTTTTTGATGACCTACGTTAGCTGTGTAATAATAAGCTCCAGCTTAACGACACACTCTAGGAACCAGACACATGAAGTACAATCCAGGACTTTAGATTATGCTGCACTTAGCCTTTTATTCTGAGCAGAAATGTAAGGTAATTGCGGGTTTACTGGGTGGGACACAGCAACAACATACTAACAAAATCTCAGGCTTGTTCTTATAGAATGTAAAAATGTGAGCGAGCACATGAGATGCTAGATAGCCCTGTTGTCATTCTACAGATAGAAACGGAGTCTCCTTGGCATCACAAGAGGTCTGCAGGAGTTACAGGAGAGTCCCCTTGAATGGTCTATTGTTTCTGACTCTTGTGGATTGTCTGCATAAGGTTTGACTGCTTTAGAATTCGGCTCTTTAATGTCTCTAACCTGCATGTGCTACAGGCTAGGTCTCAGGCCTGTGTCAATTACAAGTGGGTGGGTGGAGCCTAAGTGGAAGGGAGTTAGGCCACTGGAAGTGCCCTTGGAAAGGCCCCTCCACTCTCTCTGTTTCCTGGCAGTGAAGAATCGAACAGCTTTATTCCACTGCACATAGCATGCTATAGTATTTCTTCACACACTACATCCCCAAACTAACAGAGCAGAGTGGGAATATACCAGAGCCCCAGAAGCTGCAACCCCAAACAAGTCTTCCCCCTTTCAATTAGTTTATGACAGAATTATCTAAAAACACTGGCTATGAGAGATTTGTTCTAAAACTGCTCTGGATAAAACACTGATGCAAAATTTTCTTGAAGAACTTTCTCAAAGAAGCAAAATAATTATCCATTTAGCACTACACCATAGTTTTCCCAGCACGATCTGTATCCTGCTTTCTTATATTGGTTATGCTTATAGATATTACATGTTTAAAAGTATGTCCATTGATAGCCCATTTTAGGTATTGTCATAGTGAAAAAAATTATTTTCATTTTATTTTTCTCAATAGAATACTCTCATCAAAAATATTTAATTCATTCTAGCCCCTGGGATAAAGAATGAAGAGACAGTCTCCAGAGTGTCTTTGCCACCCATTCATTAGATAGGTGGTGTCTATCTGACATATATAAACACTTGAGAAACATTACTATCCCCAGTTGTCCAATAGACAAATAGGGCAAGTAAATTTAGCAAACAATTTTTAATTTAATTTAATTTAATTTTTTACATGTACAATTTTTCCCTTGCATATGTGTCTGTGTACCATGTATATGCCTAGTGCCCACAGATGCCACAAGAGGGCATTGAATCCCCTGGGACTGAAGCTACAGACAGTTGTAAGCTACCCTGAGGGTGATGATAATTGAATTGGGTCTTCTGGAAGATCAGCTAACCGCTGATCTACCTCTACAGCCCCAACACAAACAAAATTTAAAATAAAAATGCAAATAGCTATTAAGAATCAAAATATTTAACATCTTTAGCTGCTAGAGAAATGAAAATGACTTTGAGATTCCACATCACACCAGGCAGAATGGCTCTCAGAAGGGGAAAAAAAGCCAGCAAACGCTGCTAAGAATATGAGGGAAATGAACCTTTATTCATTGCAGGGTGACATGTAAACTGTATTACCACTAAAGACAGGACTTCCATGTATCCCTGCTGTGCCACTCCTGGGTACATCCCCAAAGGAATCTAAATTGATACCCCATAGAAATACCTACATGTTCACATTTATTGTGACACTACTCAGGGCAACCAAGGTGTGGAAGCAGCAAACAGAGAAAGAACAAGATAGCATTTATACACACTCAACTTTTATTCAGTCTCAAGGAAGAATGAACTATGTTCTTTCTGGAAAATGGGTGGAAGTGGAGATCATCATGTTAAGCAAAAGAAGCCATTCTTGAGATGCAAATACCACGTTTTCTCTCACATACAGAATCTAAATGTAAAAGATATACATCTGTGGCATGGGAGTCGAAGAAAATGTGTGGACAGATGAAGGAGGCAGAGACGGTAAGTAGGCTAGGCAAACACGATGGCTTTCTCTCATAGGTGGATTCTAAGTTGGTCCATCTCTACACTCACATACGCAGAATATAAAAGCAGGAGGGATAACTGGTGAAGAAATTAAAGACAAGAATAACCTCACAAGGCATTAAAATTCCATATAGGGTCTTCCTTTATTAACAATGTAACAATGTCACACTGAGGGGACAGACTGAGGAACTTCAGCTGTCCCAGCACTTGGTATGAAGAGGCAGGAAGATCACAATTTTGGGGCCAGCTTGGGGTTCACAGTAAGACATTGTCTCAAGAAACAAACAGACAAAAATGTTAAATACACATGTAGAGAATTGTTAGCTCTCTGTCTTGAAGTGCCTGATATTTAGTTAGCATCAACTCTTTTTTCTAGTATAAAATTATATCTAGTTCTGTTTCATACTTCAGAGGTACAGCCAATATCAAAAGACGCACTGTCCTTGGAGAGAGTTATCGTACCTCTCTTTATTCCACAGTCTGTGCCTTCTTTGTTAGGTTATTGAGACGAATCAGGTTTTTATCAATCTTCCTGTCTTCACAAGAGGAGAATAATCTACTTTACATGCTACCTTAGACCTTCCTCATTCTGTAATGTTTATCCACATTATATGTATTATATTACAGCATATTATACCATATGTTACTATGGTACTTATACTCTATGTATTCCTGGGCACAGGTGAGATGTAAAAGGTTTTGCTTTCTTATTGGATATGTTATTCAGAAGTCTTATTCTGCATAGATGTCACTGTTGTTTCTATGGAAGAACTCATTCAATGCATCTTTGAGAGGCTGTGGTACTAGAATGTTGTTACACTAAGGCTCTGCATTTACACATAAGGTCACACTTCCCTGCACCTGGAGTGACATGAACCGTTCCGTTCAGTTTGCATCTTATTCATGTTGCTTGGGAAGTTTGTTTTACAGTAAACACACAAATAGAACAGCAGAAGACAAACCCTGAAATTTTTCTGGTATACTCTACTAAAAGGTTGAGTCTGTACTTTCAGAGGTGCCTCCTGCATAGAAATAAGATGGGGCTAGGGCTACACATTGGGATGGATTCATAACTAGTAAAACAGAAAAAGCACCCAAATTGTTTTCATTAATCATGCAAATGAACGCCAAGGCTGTGCATGCCTGCTCACAATCTAAAATCTTGTATAAATATATGTGCAAGTTAAGTGCGACCTGCAGGCACCTGGCTAAATGCCAAAGTGTGCCTTGGGCTACAGAATTGAGCTCAGAATTCACTGCTGCTTCCTCTGAGGGGCATTTTGGTGCCTTTTCTCTTCTGGGGTCAGTACTGCTCTAAAATGTGCACTTGTGATTTTAATCTCTCCATTTGAGGCAGTCAATCAACAAAGAGAAAAGAAAGTGGATTGTTTTGAGCTTATTTATTCTACTTCAAGTTTTTTTTTGTTGTTGTTAAGGTCAATTTTAAATGCCTTCATAATTATTGCATAAGTAGAAGGCAAAAGAGGTGGACAAATTCCCTCAAATTTGAGGTTCTTCAGAGGGAAGTTTACTTTCCAAAATGGTTGGCCTTGTGAGCATAAAGCTGAGCCCCATTTATTCTCTGATCACCTACTTGGCAAACTCTGCTAGCTGGTTCCCAAGTCCCTGGAAGAACGCCTATAAAAACACTCAAAATTGATTTTGCAGTTTCTGTGCCAATGAGCATGCATTAGAGTCATAAAAGGGACTCTCTGACAGTCAATCAAAACCCATTGTCCTCAAGCTTTGCCTTCTCTTCTGCTGTTTTTAGCTAAGGTGTTTCCAGATCCACACCAGCTTGGTCGCAGTCATTCAGGAGAAGCTGGTTCAAGACCAGGTTCTCCAGAAACAGTGTTGTCTCAAAAGCACAATACAAAAGGAAAGAGGAAGCAAGCAACCTTGAGCAAATGAACAAATTAGAGCCTCAGTGTAGGGACTGTTGCTATCCCTGAGAACATCACCATGGGGACTGTTGCTAAGGAATCTGAAGTTCTGAGAGCATCAGTGTGAGAATTGCTATAGACTCTGAAGCTCTTAGAGCCTCAGTGTAGGGACTGTTGCTATCCCTGAGAACATCAGTATGGGGACTGTTGCTAAGGAATCTGAAGTTCTGAGAGCATCAGTGTGAGAATTGCTATAGACTCTGAAGCTCTTAGAGCCTCAGTGTAGGAACTGTTGCTATGGACTCTGAAGCTCTAAGACCATCACCATGGGGACTGTTGCTACGGAGTCTGAGATCTGTGCACAATCCATGGCTTTATATGGCCTTAGGCACAATAAAGAGAGTGGATTCATTCTTAGAAATGACATTACTAATGAACTTCATATAAGCCCAGATTGGAGCAAGAAAAGACCAGTGAAAAGTATCCAGCACTCTCAAATTACATCGTCTAGGAAAGCAAATGGGACCAACTAGAGACTGCTATGGGAATTGACAAAAGGGAAGTGCTCTTGTGTTGTAGGCTTCCTGAGTAAGCAATATTTCCGACTGACCTCCAGAAACATGAAGGAGTTTTTCAGGCTGATAATGGAGTAGACAGAACAGGAAGCCAAGCATCTTGGGAGGCTTTGAACTAGCCATGCAACCTTAATCCAAAGCTATTGAGATGTGTGTGTGGGCTGTGAATGCAAGCTTTGACCTAGCCATGCAACCTTAATCCAAA
>JADRCD010227866.1:28569-38940 GCA_019843815.1 Montemys delectorum
TTTTTTTTTATGTCTGAAACTTTGAAGGAATATTTTTGGCTATGAAAAAGAGAAAAGGAGAAAAAAAATCAAATCTCATGATTCCCATGTAGTTGTTAACAATATCTGGGCTAGTGTTTAGCAATCTAAAAATCCAAATTATATTACTAGATTTTTTAACCAGAGTAACTTCTGGTACTCTGAGTTTCAGCCAAATCCATTTCTGCCACTGTATTTTCTTTTTCTGTGTTGCGTTAACATCATCACTGATTTTATTTACAGTCCACATGAGGTACCTGTTCTGAAGTTTGGAGCACAGGGCATGGTTGTAAAGGACAGATGTCTAAACTTGGTAAACACAGGCTGGCCAAACCCAGAGGAGCTCCGTGAATTTATTTGCTTTATGATATATTAGAATACACTGGATACAGATTAATTCCGCTTGCTCAGTCTTTGTTGTTATTTCACCTGCTAGTCAGGAAAAAAACTGGGAAGGGCTTGTTGTGCTTAAGTTATGAAGGATAATAAGTTATCGAAATTGTTTCAAAGTACCCAATTTTTTAATGGAATGATCCAGTTTCAAATGATTCCTCAGAAGGGTTCTTCACGCGGCCAGTCCAGATGTCTTGGGTGAGGAGTAACTATCACACTTCTCAAAAAAGGGCAAGGACCTTTTGGGAACTTGGCCGCAGCTCAGCCCATTAAGGGAAGCAACTTTCCAGTCCTCTGCCAAGGACCAAGGAAAATGGCTTGCTGGATTCGGGTATGAGAAACGGCAGCTGAGCCTTCCACATGTAAGAAGCCAGGAAAAATAACTCGCCTGGCTCTAGCCAGATTGAGCAACCTGTGTAAGGGAGACCCACCGGCCTGCGGTCTGTAAAGAGGAACGCCAGAGAAGGCTGTATCCTGTACATCCCTCCTGATCTGGATCGACATCTCATATCCAAAATCACATAGTTTTCCCTAATTTAAAATGAACAAGACAAAGATGAGAGGAAAGGAAGGAAGAACTCCATTTAAGCAAAAGGGGTGAGTTTTGGTTTGGACCGATTTTGTGGAGAAGGCTTCCAAGAGATGATTTCCCCTTTAGAATCATCGTCTGCAATACCCTGACACGCTCTACTTAATACTCTACAGGGTCAGAACAGAACGAGAGAGTGAGGAAACTGACTTTGGGTCTGCATAAGTGCGGGCAGCATGTTTCCATGAAATTAGAAAACCTTAGACTGACTCTCATGCCCCGTTAGTAGCTGAGTGGCCTCTCTAAGTCTCTGCTTTCACTTTGCCTCCCACTGAGATGTGATATTTAGCATCAGATGATGACAGGTTACTCACAAAACTCCAAACTCCTATTAACTGTCAGTAGGAAGTATCCGGAACAGGTCTCATCCGGTTTCGCAGGGTTAGAACGTGAGCATCATTTCGGTGATTCTCTCTTCTCCCTTGCTATCACTTTCTTTTCCTCTTCCTTCTTGTTATCTAAAATTGACTTGCTAGTTGATAACGGCAATAACTTTTATCAATATATATGGTATTTTTTGTGGAGTTCCAAACATGATGAAACATCACCCTTGCTTGCAAATAATTTAACTTTACTGTGAAAGACAAGGCGAAAGAACAATTTACCCCATGCATTCCATAGCTGTGGGATTTCAGGGATTTCATTCTGCCATAGCTGACAGCTTATGGGATGTCTGCAGTGTGACAGACAGTCAGCGTGCTAGACCCTCAGGGGACACCAATGGGTGATGGAAATGCTTCCTGTACAGAGAGTGGTCTAAAGGGAGAAGGCAGGCGGTGATGAAATAACGCAAAGCCGAGCTTTTATCCTGGTGAGGGTTACAGAGAATTCCACAGGGGAGGCACCTTCCCATGAGGCAATGGGGCATGCTGTAAAGAGAGTCAATTAGGTCTCAGTTTTAGGTCACAAAAGATTTGGGTGTTTGCTATAAGCTGGAAAGCTGCCTTTGATGGAGCATCCCACTCGCCTACGAGCTTTTGAAGAAAAGCAAAGAGGAGGTATTGGAAGGGCATTGTAGTGTTAGAAGGGATTTGTAGTGTTGAAGAGTTTGATGTATAAAGAGCATCAGATCTCACCAACAGCATGATGTAACCAACCTACAAGATCAGGGCTCTGCCATGTAACCTATCAGCATGCAGAGGCTGTGATATGGGAGGGGCTAGATAGGAGATACTGCTCACTAGCAAAGCTTCTCCCACGGTGATGGTGATCTGCTTCAGAAAAAGACCAGACTGAAATGAAAACTAAGGGCAGCTGCAGAGTGACCCCTTCTCATCATGGAAGACACAGAGAAGGCAGAGGCATTGCTGGTGTCCATGTGGGAATGGTGGAAAGCCGTCTGCCTGTCACCATGGCAAACAACATGAGAATGTGACCTAAAAGGAGCAAGATTTATTTTGGCTCATGGCTGATTCCATTTCTGCGGGCCTGAAGTGAGGCTAAGCATCATGAGAATGGGGTGGGGGAGTCATATGGTGATGCAGGGATGCTCGCCTCATGGAAGACAAGAAGTAGAGAAGGGACTTAGACACAGGAGTTGGGACAGGGTTGATATATTTTTACAGAATACCTCCTTACATCTCCTAACAAGGCTATAATCACCCCTCTCCTCAACAATATCCTCACATTTTGGATCAGTGGTAGAGAAAACTTTGCATGGAGGACTCCTCAGGATCTACCTACTTCTCAGCTCTCCCTCTGGGTGCTGCTTGCCCAAAGGACCATGTTTTCAGTAGAGGACTCTTTAGGAAGAAGAAATTTGTATGCAAATGTTGACAGAAACCAACTCATTTTTTTTTCCTTGAAGGGAATGGAATCTATCCCTTTATTGCATATATGAAAATATATTATCTTTGGACTTTTATCAGTAAATTGAGTTGAATAACACAAATCACTCAGCAGAAATGTAACATATCACTCATGAAGTAAATTAAGGACTACAGGGATGCTCACAGTTAGGAGCCCTAAAAGCTCCTCCAAAGAACCTGATTCAGTTTGCAGGGCCCATAGGGTGGTGGGTCACAACCAGTTGTAATTTCAGTTCCACAGGATCCTATGTCTCCTTACCTTTTTGCCATAGCAGTCATGCACACACAGTACACACACACACACACACACACACACACACACACACACACATACACAGACACACAGACACACATACACACACACAGACATGCACACACACAGACACACACACAGACACACACATTCACAGACACACATACATACACACACAGTATATACTCACATGCACAAACACATATACAGACACACACAGTACACACACACACACACACACACACACACACAGAGGGAGATAAATACGTAGACACATAAAAATAGATACAACTTTAAGATAAACAAGTAAATAGATATATTTGAGTCCTGTGTGGAAGCAAACAGATTATAGCCACCTGCTCATGTACATGTTGCCAGGGTTCTGCAGACCCTGTGGACCCCAGTGAGCAGTATGTGTCAGCAGTGAGGGAGGCTGACATCCAAAGAGATAAAAGGACTCAAGGGGCTGACAGCCCAGATGTCTTGCTTCCCAGGCCAGAGCCCTTTGCTGTTTCAGGGAGCCTATTGCTCTTCCCAACAGTGGTGTTTATTTAGGAAAGTGATCATCTTCCTGCAGCTGGGCTTGGCTAGCCCCTAATGGTCATATGTGGCTGGACAGCCGGCAGAGGACAGACTTCTTCCTGTGGGTAAGAGCAGTTGGGTGTAGGCTGTCAGGGTCAGGGCCCTAGACAGACCTTCCTCGGTGTCCATCCTAGGACTCTGTGCGTGAGAAAAATCAAAGAACTCGTTGGGAAAAGAACACAAGGAACTGAGGAGGGGCCGTTCAGGAAAGACCTCATTCCAAGAGAAAGGGCAGCCAGGGTGCACTCACTGGGGTCAAACTGCATCAGCCAGATCTGGGAGAGAAAACATGGATGTGGCCTTGTCCCGGCTGCCTTCCAGCTATTTACATGACAGTGTGAAGGGCAAATAAAAGAGGGATGTCTCTGTCTCTGCTATCTCTGGGGAAAGGATGCTAGGTGTGGGAAGAGTCTCACAGCATCAGGACCAGTGGGTTGGGCAGTGGTAGAGGCAGCTGAGATGATTGTAACCAAGTGTGAACGTTCACCACTGAGCTTTAGATATGACATTATCCATGCTGGAAACTGCAGTAAATAGGATTTTTTTTTTCATCTGGTATCTCCATTGTCACCTTAACCTCAATATCATGGTGGGGAAGAAATGGGTACAAATGATGAAGTATGTTTGTAGCCTTCACCTGGGTGGTCATTGGTATCATTAGCTGAGAAACTGAGGTGAATAGGGTTCCTTACAGGGCGAGGTAATGAATTCTTTTGCTACCTATATTTCTTTTAAAGATAAAAACAAAAATGAATCTCCATCTATTATCAAAAATTATCTTTCTATGATCTGGGATGTAGAGAGCTTGCGTAGCATGCATGAAGCTCTGGGTTCAGTCCCCAGACTGAGCATGGTAGCCAGGCCTATAATCACAATGTTTGGGAGATGGGGTGGGAGCATCAGAAGTTCAAGGTTATCCACAGCTGTATTAAGTTCAAGGGCCAGTCCGGAATACCTGAGACTCTGACTCAAACTAAAACAGTTATCTTCTTGTTTCTGAAACCCTCTCAGTACCTGATGAGAACTTGGTCGATAGATGGGTTCACGTTTCTGAGCCCTTAGGGTTTCTACAGAGTTGGATCTCAGAAGTCAGACTGTCCACGCTGTTACTGTCTCAGACAGGTCATTCTTCACCTGTTGATCCATAGAACAGGCTCCAGGTTGGCAGTAAACCACATGCATTTTAGCTTTATTTCAAAAAAGACCTTGGGTAATTCACTTACTTTTTACCACCTGACAGTTTTATCTTTTAAAATAGAGATTGTGGGGCTGGAGAGATGACTCACAGTTCAAAACAATTGCAGTCTTTACAGACAACCCAGGTTCAGTTCCTATGTGGTGGCTTACAATTGCCTGTAAGTCTAATTCCAGAGAATTTGACACCCTCTTGCCTCTAGCACCAGGATATATCTACACACACACACCTATAGGTACACATATATAAATAAACACACACATTTCCCATTCTGCCACTGTACTAATGTTCACAACACAGACCTTCATTAAATCACCTGTCACTACTGAAAGAACATCTCAGAACTTTTACATCATAATAAAAATAACCCCACAGAATGCACTGTACCTGACAATAACGTAAGTGTCACCAGAACCCTATGAATAAATGTTTCAGAACTGTAACTCCAGGAAAGAAACACATTTAAAGATACAGTGGCATCCTCCACAATTGCTCTCATCTCCAGTTGGTGATGCTTTGTGTCAAATCTGTATTATGAGAAAGTGATTTGATCCAGTTCCTCTCTGAAGCTCTCTGGCTTAGACTGAACCTCTTATGCAGATCTAACACAAGAATCATGTACCCATAGAACTACACATGTGGGGATCACAGACCCTTCTCTGAGAGTTCACTGGCTCATGGAGCCACATTTGAGTCTGGGATCTGTAGGTAAAGTTTCTGAGCACCTACCTTCTCATCCTCCCATTGTCCTGGACACTGCATACAGTAATGAAAACTCAGCCACATGAGTCTCCTCTCAGGACTAAGCTGCTAGTGTTTGTTGCCAATCCAAGAGGAAAACAGTAGGGAAGTTTTCCTCTAACTCAAGTATTTTCCAAAACACGCAGTGAATCTGTTTATAGTTTAAAATTGGCATTTGAAAAACATGCTAATGGATCATTCACTTAGACTCTTTGTCAAAAATAAGTAGAAATTTATTGGTTGTGCCTCTTCATGGACACCATTGAATGCTGAAAATTTCAATGCCATTGCTTACAACAATGATCTAGAATATGTAGATATTTTTAAACTTATTTTTTAAAGGATTGACTTGGGGATCCAGGGACATGAGCTGGAGATCCACAAGGGGATCATCAGAGCACAATGTAGCCAGAAGGCCGAGATGAGCAGAGACGGGGCTGCAAAGGAGCAAAGAAGGGAATGGAATCAAGAATCAAAGCCAGTCCCAGGATGCCACTGTGTATTGACAGCTGGAAATCGCTACACACAGATTACAGCCCTTCTGCACACCTGCATCCCACAAATCCCTGCCCAACCATTCCATCCTTCAGAAGGGCTAAATGGGTGTGAGTTATGCTACAATAAAATCAGCTTCACGAAGACTTAGCCAGTGGTTTTCCCTGTTGCCACAGGGACTCTGAGAAGCACAGGAGAAGCCTTAACACGGGTTCACTATCCTGGAAGTTCAACTGGTTCATGTTGCTTAGCTTTCTACGCTCTTATTCAAGAATATTCTCAAGCCTTCCTCCTCGGGTATTTGCAAACTGAAGTTAAACACCCCTGCCATAGCAGTCGGGAAAATCATCTACCTTCGACATTCTGTTGAGAAAATAAACTGTGGTCAACTTACTCCTTTCTCTCCCCTCACCTTGGTTATTTTCAGTGACTCTGTCCCTGTCTCCTTTCTCATGCTGGCTTTTGACACCAGTAGAAGCATGTTGACTCTATTGGCAATGGGATAATCGAGGAGTCTTCATTCCTGCGGAACAGAAGAGGACCTATATGGGCGTATTTAGAGGTAGTGTTTAACCTGGGACAAATTCTCTAGATTAAGGGGAAGAAAGGAGAGCTACCCAACTACAGGATCAGAACTGAAAAGAAGGTGAGTCAGGTTTGCCTCATCTATGCATGTGGGCAGCAGCTGAGGATGCTACCTGACATTCTTTAATCAAAGTCTGCTTTTACCACAACCAACACAGAAAAATATGTCTCTTCATAATCTTTTATTATATAGGAAATCCAGAAGCTTCTGCTAAAGATGCCAAAAGTTATACTGTCTGACAGTCAAGGAACAAACCAGATTCAGGAGACGTGGCTCAGTCAAATTTGAGAGGGCATGGGAGCATAGGACACAGAAGGAGTTGGAATGAGTAGAGGGCAAGGTGGAAATAATGTAAATATAAAAATATAACACTCATTAATGAAGTTATCAGAACTTAAACAAATGCAAAAAATGACATCAAAGAGAAATAATAAAACAAAATGCCAGGTGTGGTGATGCTGACCTATAATCTCGGTGCAGGGAAACCCAAAACAGGGTAACTAGCAAGCAAAGCCAGACACATGAGCCTATGGCTTGGTGAGAGACCCTGTCTCAAGACAATGAGGTAAACAGACCCAGGAGAATAACACCACACACATGTGTGCACACACACAGCAAACCCGTTCTAACTCTTGGATAGACATGTTGGGAAAAAAATCCTTCCTTTCTTGTTTTTACAGGTAATTCTTTAAATGACAGGTCTTTCTCAAGAGTTTCCCTCTCTATAGCTGTCTCCTTCATGGGTTGATTTAACTTGGCAGTTGTATTAGACTTTTCAGTTTCCAAGGTCACTTAAGGATGGCGATGTAGACTGTATTCATCTCTGAACTTTGCTGCTTACAGCTGAGTAGTACTCTTGGCACCCCCAGGGGTAGTGTAGCTGGTTTTCAGTGATATGAAGTTTGATTTATCTAGACTGGAAAAAAAGCTGAAAATTAATTAAATTAAAGTAATGAATAAAAGAAGTTCTCTCTCCAACTTACTTTCTGTGTTAATGCAAACTCTACACTTTTTAGTTAGTAAAAAGAAAACTGAAACCCATCATACCAACAGGTAGGAATAATAATATAGTGATTGATTTGTAAGTGATGTAATTAACTAACCCAATACAATCAGGAATGAGTTCAAGAGGTTAGGAAAATAAATGTACCCTGAAGGTTAGGCTCACAGGACAGATGGATGAAGACTACTGCTGAGAACAGTAGTACTGCAGAGGGAGGCTCTGACCCACCTCTCATGACCCTAGAGTAGGCTCTAGGTCTGGATGCTTCCTTGCTAAGACAAAAGTTACCCCATACTGAGCTAGACTTATCACTGGGCATGGGACAGCTCTCTGTCTCAGACTCAGTGTGCACTCCTCTTCTCAGAAGGGCATGTATAATATGTCACCTGACCATCCCCACTGCCATATCTGTCTTCTGCAGGGCTGGCCCAGGAATCTTGGAACCACAGCATGGGGCAGGTTTAGATGCCCTGTGTTGGCTGCCGGGAAGGTTTTCTTCCATGCAGGATAGATACTTGCTATAGAAGTGAAATACTGATACTCCACTGTCTCTTCTGCAAAAATAAAGTCTTGTTCAACTCATTTGTCTCTACAAGAAGTAGATGTGCTCAGACTTCTGGGAGTATTTTCTACATGCCACCTGTTTGCCAGCCAGAGAAATCTGGAGGCTGCAGAGCAGCCACTGTGGGAAATGTATCCCCAGCAAAGATCAGGCTGGAGGCAGTCTGACTCCATCTGCATGCAGAATACTTCTAAATAACTGCCTCTTTTTATTTGTACAGTAATATTTCCCATCCCAATGTCTTGGTACTGTGTGATACAGAGCTCTGGTCTGCTGTCTAAATAAAGCCAAATGAAAGGATTAGTGAAAGGACCACAAGGCAGTGATTTGCATAATTAGATAATGAACAAGCCACCAGAGGAGATTATTCCAACCAGGATGGAGTGAAGACCGAGGAACCAGAATGTTACAGGAGTACTGGTTTTCTTTTTAAATGATTCTAACCAAAGATTATATGTGCTGCAACGGTATGGAATGTATCCCTCATCCTTCCCACCAACTCAGAGACTCCCATGCGGCAAGCATTGCGGTAAAGTGCTGGAGACATAAAATACCAGACAGTCCCTCATTTTAAGAGTGTAATGATCATAGGTGGGAGTTGTGTATGTGATCAATTTAATGCAATAGTCATCTGGCAGGGGCCAGGGTTTGGAAGAGAGAAAATTGCAGTGGGATTGGGGGTGCTCTGTGTCCCGCTTATGGGCGCTGCTGTCTTTCTTTGCGGAACCAATGACTGAGGGAGCATTTCGAGATGAGCAGTTCACCAGCTGAAGGGGGTGGGCATTTCTCGTTGAAGGAGGGGTGCTAAGAGGAGTTAATCTCACAAACGAGGTTTATGTAATATGAGAGGCTGTGGGTCTAGGACCAGAAGACAGTAAGGCAGAGCAGTAAGTAAGAGCCATGAACTCCAGGACTGGGGAAATGGCTCAGCAGTTAACAGCACTATCTGCTTTTTAGAAGACTTGATTTCAGTTCTCATAATGCACATGGTGGCTCACAATTATCTGTTACTTCTGTTTCCAGAGGATTCAATACCATTTTCTGACCTCCATGAGCACCAGGCCATGTATATAGTATATAGTATATATAGTATATATAGTATATATAGTATATATAGTATATATAGTATATATAGTATATATTGCATATACAGCATATATAGTATACAGTTATATAGTTAGTATATAGTATATATAGTATATAGCATATAGCATGTTGCGTATTACATATAGTAGTATATAGTTGTATATAGTATATAGATATGAAAATAAGCATACATACAAAATAAAATAATACATATACCTCAAGTTCTTAAAAATTCTGGGCTTAATATTTTTAGATGTTAAAGATTTTCAATTCAGAGTGTACTTGTTCCACTTTCCCCATGAAATGTGTCAATAGAGGGTGATATTATATGGGGTAGGGAATAGATTCAAGAAAAGATAGAGAGTGATAGAGAAAATGTCTCATCACAGACATCCTACATGGTAAATATCTGGAGCATAAACTAAGATTGGGGCAAGAAAGACAACGAGGAAGGGGTTCAAAGAACGAGGCACAGAGTAGGAAGTGGTCAGTTACTGGATCCAAATGCTGTGATGAAAAAAATCATACATAAGGATTTCAAGCCTAAGTTACAGCACAGTTGTTCTGGGCATAGACTACGGGAAGGGGCAAGCTCGGAAGGGAGTGCATGAGTTCCTTCTGGGACATGTTAAAGTCCCAGACTCCTATGAGGTGCAGGGGACAAACTGCCATTTAGGGAAGTAGAAACATGAAGTAGAGGGACTGGAAACATTCTCTGGGTGGCCACTCGTACAAGGGTGTATTGAGGTTGTAAATGTGGATGAAACCACACGGCAAGATCATAGGAACACACTCTCCAGTTGTGGGAGGGAAACAGCAAACGAGCTGAAGTGTGGGCGGGCTGCTTCTATGGAAGAAGAAGCTAGCAGGGTGAGTATGCTGAACTGGGGCAATGGGGTGGCGCAGTGGTTAGAGCACTTGCTGCCCTTGCAGAGGACTGAGTTTAGTTCCTAGCATCCATATTGGGTGACTCACAACTGCCTGTATCTCCAGTGACAGCCAATCTGGTACCATTTTCTGCCCTCCTAAAGCACTTGTACACCTCTCTCTCTCTCCTCTC
>JADRCD010227867.1:0-16775 GCA_019843815.1 Montemys delectorum
AAAAAAAAAGAATAAAAGCCAAAGAAGAGAAACTTCGATAGGAGAATCCAGAGTTTAAGGCCAAGCAACCCCTTAGGTCCATGACTGTCCTCCAAGCTATGCAAACGCCATCTTGGAGAGTTCAGCTGTGGCCTCTTGAGAAAGCACTGGCTCATCTGGGCTTATTGTTATGTTGGGAAGGTCATTTCTTGGAGGATTCTGATTGGAAATAGGAGGTTAAGAGGGCTGTGCAGGAGCAGGAGATCATCTGCTTCCTCCCATCTGACTTGCAGAACTCTGCCTTAATTGCAGGTGTCCTCAGAGAGGCAGTATCTATGCAGCTACCGGGAACCCCTCATCCCTGCTGGATAAAGACTTTCCAGTTCTGCCTAATGGGTCCTCAGGAACTCCTCATCTAGGCTCTGGAAGGAAGACAAATAAACTCACTGGTTTCCCCTAGAGTGCATGTTGTCAGAATCATGCCTCTGTTTGTCACCGAGCCCTTAGGAGAAGGGGCAGGCCTTTCCTGTGTCTCTCCTGAGGAAGGAATTTCTGCATCATCCCCAAAAGACAAAGCATCAAAAATAACAAAGTGGTGGGGGGGCAGTTGTAGTTTTGTTTCTTGTTGTACTTGAGCTACTAGCCTGGCTTGGCTGGTCTCCAACTCACTATGAAGCCAAGTATGACCTTGAGTTCCTGCTTCTGGAGCTAAGATCACCAAAATCCTTTTATGTGATCCTATATCCCCAGTCCTGGGGAAAGATCTTCATAAACATGAAATCCACCTAAATCCAAAGAATTACTCCTCTCCACCCTGACTGCTAGCAAACTCTTCGTTAAGGACACAGCAGGGTAGAGAGAGAAGACCGAGACGGGGAGGAAGACTGGGTACCGCAGCTCATGCTCACAATCCTAGCACAAACTGATGCAGGAACATTTCTGTGGCTTGGGGGCCAACCTGGGCTCCATGAAACAAGATGGAGGGCCAACAAGGTGGCTGAGTCAGTAAGGCACTTGCTGCCCAACCTGATGACCTGGATTTGATCCCTGGAACATATGTGCTGGAAAGAGAGAACCAGCTCCAGCAAATTGTCCTCTGAACCCCACAGGCGTGCCTCGACACTTGAATGGTGTGCATATACTCCACACACGCAAGTGCGCATGCACTAAATAAATGCAACAAAAATAAATTAATTTAAATATCTTTTTTAAGATTTATTTTATTTATTTTATGTATATGATGGCCTGAGCCATCATGTGTGTGGCTGCTGGGAGTTGAACTCAGGACCTCTGCTTGCTCCGGCCCCACTTGCTCCAGTGTAATACACTGTAGCTGTCTTCAGACACACTAGAAGAGGGTGTCAGATCTCATCACGGATGGTTGTGAACCATCGTGTGGTTGCTGGGATCCGAACTCAGGACCTTGGGAAGAGCAGTCAGTGCTCTTACCCTCTGAGCCATCTCGCCAGTCCAATTTAAATATCTTTATTTCCTATTTCCAGTCTGAAGCCTCCAAGAAATGACCTTCCCAATAGAACTCAGAAGTCTCAGCCCAGTTTAACCAGGACAAGATAGCTCAGGGTTCTCCTATACATAGGCTAACCTCTCTGGGAAACACTTGTTAACCATGAGTTACACTCCTTACACTGTTACGCAAGGAGTCCATGGGAAGAACATGCCTGCCCCAACCACCCAGAAGCCTCTGGATGATAAGCTGTATGGTTGTCATATGGTTCTGTGGTTAGAGCAATGATCTACCTTCACTGAGTATTAATTTCTCTTCCTTAAAATACATAGGATGTGCTTTGTTTGTTTGTTTGTTTGTTTTGTTTTGTTTTTTGAGACAGGGTTTCTCTGTATAGCCCTGGCTGTCCTGAAACTCACTCTGTAGACCAGGCTGGCCTTGAACTTAGAAATCTGCCTGCCTCTGCCTCCCAAGTGCTGGGATTAAAGGCATGTACCACCACCACCCGGCAGGGTGTGTTTTTTATGTGTTATGATGGGCATGCTTCCTCACATATCTAAAGGTACTGCTCCAGCCATGAGAACCCATTGGTTCCACCTTGTGGTGGTTTGAATGAGATTGGCCCCCATGGACTCATAGATATTTGCACACTTTGACCTCAGTTGATGAACTGTTTGGAAAGGATTAGGAGGTGTGGTCTTGTTGGATAATGTATGTCACTGAGAGCTGACCTCAAGGTTTCAAAAGCCCAGGCCATGTTGAGTGTCTTCCTGCTTGCTGCCTGTGTGTTAGATCTAGTTCTCAGCTACTGTGCTACGGCCATGCCTGCCGCTATCCCACCAGGCTCCACACCATGGTGACCATGGACTCACCCTCTGAAACCGTAAGCATGTCCCCAGTCAGATGCTGTCTTTTATAAAAGTCACGCTGGTCGTGGTGTCTTTCCACATAAAGTAGAAGCTTTAAGGCACCTTGTGGTTTTTTTTTTTTTCTGTTTTTCAGTGTTGGAGATCGAACCCAGAACCTGGGGCATGCAGACAAGAATTGAGCCAGACCCTCATCCCCAATTGTATTCTGTAATTTCTTATTACACAAACTGGATTCATGTCTTGAAAATAGTTATGTAACTTTAATTTTTTTCAAAACCTATTTTTAAAAGATTTATTTATTTATTTTATGTATATGAGTACACCATTGCTCTCTTCAGACACACCAGAAGAGGGCATCAGATCCTATTACAGATGGTTGTGAGCCACCATGTGGTTACTGGGAATTAAACTCAGGACCTCTGGAAGATCAGTCAGTGTTCTTAACCACTGAGCCATCTCTCTGTAGCCCCCTCAAAAACCTTTTTTTGTTTGTTTGTTTGTTTGTTTGGTTGGTTGGTTGGTTTTTTGAGACAGGGTTTTGCCTGTATAGCCCTGGCTGTGAGACCTATGCCCGGCTCAAAACCTATTTTTAATGATGGTTCTTAAATGCTTTAACCTTCCTTGTAGCCCACCATCCACCAGAGGTAGTGGGAAAGAAAGGATATGGGGGAAGTGGACCTGTTTAGAAATGGTTTTTTTGGAGCAACTATGTCTGTGTTCTCTAAAAATCAGCAGTTCCGTTCTCAGATTAATGGTGGCAGCTCAATCTACTCACAAACGCTTCATGGATGCACCAAGCAGTCCAGTTCAGTAGAGTCGGGATGGCAAACACTAATCAGCCATGGTGGCACTACCTAGCAGAGACAGCCAAGCCTCAGTCTTGGCACAAATCAGCAGGAGGGACCCCAGAAGGGACCCCAGAAATTCTCCATTCTGCCACTCTTAGGGAAGCTAAGATAAGTGAAGATTTGAGACCAACATGCATTGTACAACGGGTTCTATAAGCAAGCCTAGCTCAGCCTCTGTCACTGTCCATTGAGTCCTTTTATAGCCCCTGCCCCCAAGCACCACCTGTCCTGCATGGGTCTTGCCTCAGCCATGAGTCTGTCTTAGTTGACATTACTCTGTCAATCAGCCCAGTCTGAGGAAGGAGCAAAAAGCTGCAGTGCACCACCAGAAGTTTCCCAGTGTATTTCTCTCAATGGAGTCCCGACAAATGCAGCTCAACTACACCGTATAAGGCAGACCAATACATGGGTGTTGTTAGCAATGAATCCTTCATCACGTGTCCTTTCGCGTGCTTGCTTTAGCAGAACATCCTCTCTCCTGAGTCTGCCTTAGCCTTTCATCTGTGTCCACTTCAGGGAAACACTCCTTCACATCATTTAACCCCAGCAAAACACCATCAATTAATTGTTTTGTTTTGTGTAAAGACAAAAATACAAAACAAAAAGCACACAAATGAAAAACCCCGCTGGGCGGTGGTGGCACACGCCTTTAATCCCAGCACTTGGGAGGCAGAGGCAGGCAAATTTCTGAGTTCAAGTCCAGCCTGGTCTACAGAGTGAGTTCCAGGACAGCCAGGGCTATACAGAGAAACCTGTCTAGAAAAACCAAAACAAAAAAACCCTACTTTCTAACAATCAGACCCTGATTGCTGAGATCACAGGCCCACAGACTCATGATACCTTATACAAACCTCGGAGCCTGTCTCCATTGTCCCAAATAGTCATGGTCATCTTAGGAAGGACAAATGGGGTCAGACAATTTACTAACTACTACTTAATAAACCATTGAGCTACCGCCCTCTTATCTACTCCAGCGTCTCTCTTTCCTTAGGCTTGGTGTATGTGTGTGAATGTTTTACCTGCATGGACGAGTGTGCTCCTCATGCATGCCTGGTGCTCTTGCAGGCCAGAAAAGCCAAGTCAGACCTGACTAGGCAGATGGGGGAATTAAGAAATAACAGCCAGGCAGTGGTGGCTCATGCCTTTAATCCCAGCACTTGGGAGGCAGAGGCAGGTGGATTTCTGAGTTCGAGGCCAGCCTGGTCTACAGAGTGAGTTCCAGGACAGGACAGCCAGGGCTACACAGAGAAACCCTGTCTCGAAAAAAAAAAAAGAAAGAAAGAAAGAAAGAAAGAACAGAAGTAGATGGATGTGGTGGTGCACGCCTTTAATCCCAGGACTCAGGAGATAGAAGCCGGTGGATCTCTATGAGCTGGAGGCCAGTCTGGTTTATCTAGCAAGTTCCAGGCCAGTCAGGGTCTCAAAAAGACCAAGAAGGAGCCAAGCAGTGGTGGCACATGCCTTTAATCCCAGCACTTGGGAGGGGCTCTGTAGACCAGGCTATCCTCAAACTCAGAGATCCAACATCCTCTGCCTCCCAAGTGCTGGGGTTGAAGGCATGCACTAGCATGCCCAGCTAGATTTTTTTTTTTTTAGTTACATTTTAAAAATGTGTTTGTGTGTATATGGGGGGAGGAGCACACTGTGCCACAGCACGGTGGTGTGGAAGTCAGAGAACAGTTTGTAGGAACCAGTTCTCTCCTTTCGCTATGTGGGTTTGGGGATCAGGCTCAGGTTTGGAGCTGCTTCCAAGCACTGCCCCTTTATACACTGAACTCTCTCACCAGCACCATTTGAGAGAGGCTTGTTAAGTTTCGCAGGCTGGCCTCGAACTCTCTGCAGCCTTGGTGGGACTTGGACGTGTGATTTTTCCTGCCCTAACCTTCTAAGTGGCTGAGATGACAGTCCTGCACTAAAAGGCATGGCTCACTGTGTGTTCTAAATTAACTGAATGAAAGAAGAAAATGATGTCTATTCAACGGTGCCAGCAAAGCTGACAAACCATCTGTAACTCGAGTTCCAAAAGATCCGATGCCCTCTTTTGGCTGGCACCAGGCACCCCCACGGTGCACAGATACATGCAGACAAAATGCCCACACACATAAATGAAATTTAAATAAAATGGGGGTGGTGGTACAGATGGCAGAAACAAATCTCTAACACCATTCCAACAGATTCCTGACTTGGATAATTGAGGGGTACTGTGGGTGGATTTTACGGAGTCCCAGACAAAAACCCGAGCGGAGTCCTCCTCACTGCAAAGGAGTCTATGATGGGTTGCTAGCTGGGGCAGGAGTGGGGTGGGGAGTAGAGAGTCGGGGTGGGAGGTTGGGAGTAGAGCAGGGGTGAGGAATGAGGGTGTGGAGGGGCACGTGGTGTTTGTCCTGCTGTACTGCTGTTGGTCTTGTCCTTCGTGTCTGCATGGCCTATTTCTGAGGAGACACACAGGCGATTCAGGGACCCCATCCGGCAGCGGCGTGAATCGTGCAGTTCGTGTGCTACACCAACAACATCCTCTCAAATACGCAGAAACGCAGTTTGAACACACCCAGCCCCTGCTGGGGGCGGGGAGAGGAGCGGCTGGGGAGCGTGCAGATCATAGCGCTCCGTGCAACCCCCAACTTATCGCCCCGCACCCTTTCCTGGGGTTGACTATCTCCGTTCACAGAGGACCCACCTGACGCCTAATCCCCTGCCTCGCCCGCCCGACCGCCCTGGCTCTCGAGCGCTCCTCACAGGCCCTTGGGCGGGTGTGCATAGTAAAACTCTACCCTCCTGGGGTGGAGGACACAGCTGCACTTGGCTGCTGGGGGTGTGGGGTGTGTGTGTGTGTGTGTGTGCACATAAGTGTGTGATTGCGATGTGCCTGTGTGTGTGGTGTGTGTGGAAAGCAGAGAGGGAGGAGGGGGAGCCAGAGAGAGGAGAGTGTCCTGGTTCTCAGAAGCTGTGAGTTGCACCCAGAACTGGGGCCCAAAACCTGTGACCTAAAGGTATCAATGCTTCGCACATGTGGCAGCCTTTAGAGAGAATGGAGAACAGATGAGGGGCCCTCACAGATGAGGGGCCCTCGGCTTGCATCTGGGTGAGGAGAGCCCGGAAAAAAGCAATGGAATTCTCTGCCTCACAAGAGGGACAGAAACTCAGAATCAGAGTTAAACTCGAATAAGGAAGACAATATTGACAAAACTGACAGGCCATCAGTGCCATACTGCAGGGGTGAGGCTTGGATCACCAGTCCTTGGAATCTGCCTTGTCCTCTCTACTAATGAGTTGATCTATACTCTTTAAGTGCCAGCACCCCAGAAACCCTATGCTCAATTCCCACTAGGAACACCACCTTCCTGCTGTCTGACTCGTTTTCAACAAGTCTTCGATTTCTTTCCCTCCACAGAAGTCCCCAGGGGCAAGGAACACAGTCTGCTGGTGTCAGGTCAGGCTCAGCACCACAATATCTCTGCAGATAATTTTCAGCCTGGGACTCGGTTCTTCTGGGAAATGGAGTATTACCCCTCAAACTAGAGGGATAATTTTGAAAACAATGGCCAGGTGGTGGTGGTGCACGTTTTTAATCTCACCACTTGGAAGGCAGAGGCAGGGCTATACAGGGAAACTGTGCCTCGACAAAAAAAAAATTTTTTTTTTTTTGAAAACAATGTTATCAGCAGAGACATGGACAGCAGGGTCAGGGTATCAGCCTGGATTCCAGGGTATCAGCCAAGGATAGCCTCAGTGAGCTCATTACCTACCCCAAAAGGCTGGGCATCAGGGTAGTTCTGAGAATCTGGACAGAGAGTGTCCTTTGGTAGGAGTGTGTGCCCAGCTTGCTCCTCACCCAGCCTCCCATGGGCACTATTCTCCACTGGTCAAACTCTGTAGAAGCCAAGGACAAAGTCTTTGGCTCCTTGCCCTAAATCAGAGAAGAAAGGGGCAGAGACAGGGTCTGGAGCGGCCCCAGATGTATGGCACACCCTCCTCAGCTTCCTGTCATGACTGGAACGCAAGAGCAGCCCCAACTGTCAGCCCTGGATTTTAATGATTAACTGGCACCTCAGACACAGCCGGTCCAAAACAGGAGCCTTGACTTCTGCCATCTTAAACCCATTGAGACTCTTTGGTCTCAATGGGCAACAGGCTCTCCTCTCTTCCTACCTGCTTGGGTTATAGCCGGGGTCCCTTGACAAGCCCTCTGTGCCCTTTCTGCCTTCAGCTCCACCCTAATCCTTTGGCTCAAGAGAAGGCTCACCTAGACCTGGTTGGCCTTTGTGACTTCTGCCGGTCAGAGGCCACTGGAGACCCCACCCAGCCCGGAGCCTTATGTCTCACCTCCCCGGGAAAGCCCTTTGCTCCCCTATCCCAGGAATACAGGGCGTTAGAGAATTAACTGTCTTCAAAGGTTAGCCTCAGAGAAAGATGACTGTAGTTGGTTGGTTCTGCAAGGTCAGGTAGACGGGACATCTGACTCCAGAGCAAAGCCAGACTTCTCCATATTCCACTCCAAGCACTGAACGCCTTTACCAGCCCAGCTCCTCAATCATTCCGCTCTGTCTGCCTTTCTCCAAAACACATCTCACAGACTTCTCCCTCCCTCCCCACAGTGCCCCCCAGGCTAACCTGTCACCTCCCACCCAGAGCAGCTCCCAAGGCTTCCCCGTGTCTCCCGAATCCATGACTGGCTCCATGGTCAGCTAGAAATACCTGAAACCTCATGAATGAGGTTATGTCTCCGGCAGCAATGCCAGTCGCTGCTCAGGTACCCAGCTTTACCATGGCCACGTACCCCAACCAGCTTCTCTTATACAAAAAGCTTTTTCTTCCTGGGGCCATGGGATACATTTAACCTACAGAAAACGGTTCCCTCTGCCCCTGCTGGCTCCTTCTCACTCTTAAGAGCTTCAGCAGAATCACATTAAAGAAAGCCTCATCTTATTTAAGAAGTACCTAATCACTGCTCCGCCAGGCCACTCTGCCCTAGCACTATGGTCCATCCCTGATAGCCCTTACCCAGTTGAAAGCATTTATTTATTTGCTAGTAGTCTGTCTCCTTCCCTCCCACCCCACCCCCATCTATACAAAAATCCACAGATGGGAAGGTTCCATCTGCTTGACTCCGACTGTATCCTCAAGGTCTGTCACTGGCCAGTGTCATAGCAAGAATGCCAGGAAGCCTTCCCGGAAAATCTCACTGTTCTATCAACTTAGCTGAACTTGCAAAGTCACCTAAGAGTGGGGTCAGGAGAATCCCCAGCATAGGGCTATCTGGGATTTGAAAGAAAGCAGTAAGCGCCAGGTGGTCCGTTGGGGGTGGTTTCAGGGAATTTTGCCAGCAGGACTGCTATTTCATGCTCATGGCGGTCAGCAAGGCAAGGTCACTCTCCCCCGTGCCTTGGTAAGAGTGAATTGGATGCAATGTCCCCATGATGGCTGAAGAATTCCCCTGTGCTCAGGCTTCCGTGTGTTTGTCAATATGGTTGGTCAACAACAATCTAAACAAGTTTATTAATTAGTGCCTAGAAGTGTTCATGGTTCTTTTTTTTTTTTTTTTTCTTTTCTTTTTTTTTTTTTTTTTTGGTTTTTCGAGACAGGGTTTCTCTGTGTAGCCCTGGCTGTCCTGGAAACTCAACTCTGTAGACCAGGCTGGCCTCGAACTCAGAAATCGGCCTGCCTCTGCCTCCCAAGTGCTGGGATTAAAGGCGTGCGCCACCACCGCCCGTCTCATGGTTCCATCTTTGGATTCGCAGAGGGACATGTGCAAGAACCTGAGATACTCCCTAACTTTTAACTGTCAAAGGGTTCCTCCCTCTTTTCCACAATCTAGTCCCCACCTTCAAGCTCTTGCTCTGAGAATATACCTAAGATTCTCGTCAATAAGATACCAAGAGAAAGGGATGGCATCATTAGCGATCAATCAGTCTCTCTCTTGAAACTGATGGGCTGACATCATGAACGGACGAACAACTGATCATAAAAAAAAACTGATGACGGAGGGGAAGGGAAGAGGTGGGGGCTGACCAACTGCAGTCCTGTGTGGAAATGGGGCTGCCTACTGGGTGTGCCTCTTTTCTATTCTCTGGCTCCCGCAGATAAGACCAGCAGTTAGGGTACACTCTCCTCCCAGTCTGTGGTTCTTGCAGCCCCAGTCCCACGCTTCGGAAGCATGTCTGTCCAAGAGAGCACTCTACCCCAGCAGCTCTGGCCGTGGATCTTTAGGTCCCAAAAAGACTTAGCAAAGTCTGCCTTAAGTGGGGCTCCAGGAGGTAAGAAGAGTGAAGGAAGCCACTGGACAGAGAGGAGAATTAGGGTAGAATCGGCGTTGGGGGTGGAGGCCTCGGGGGAAGGATGGCTATTACAGCCTCACCCCTGTTAAATACAGATGTGATCTGAGCCTTTGATCCAGGCTCTGCAGACAGGCCAAAGGGGATCCAGCAGCTTGGACTCCACGGGGCACTCCCGTGGTTCCTGGACTCTGGCCCCCAGTGTACAGGGCTTCCATTGGCAAGAGAGATGCTAGCTGGTTAGACTTTAACCAGAACTGATCTCGTCTGACCCAGGCTTCGTCCCGCTGACAAAGGCAGGGTATAAAGCAGACCCGCAGACACAGTAGGTATGCAGCAGTATGGAAGGTGCTTCTAAACAGGGTGCACGACGAAGCTGGGCGGGGTCAAGTTACAGGATTTCCCCCCACCCCACGTTGCAAGGGAGGACAGGGGATGGAGCAGTGTTGAATGGATGGCGAAAACTTGGAGGGGAGGGAGTGGGGAAGCCAGAGAATTGCCTTGGAGCTGGACAGAAGTAAACAAGAAAATTAGTTAAAGTAACTGAGTGATTCCAGGCCTAGATAATGAGATAAGGGTTTGAAGGAGGCCTCTGGGGGTGCTGAGACTGAGTGGGTTGCGGGGGCGGGGTGGGGGAGGGACTCGGCAGCTGGGATAGGAAGGACTCAGCTTAGAGCTAGACCTAGATTTGAATCATCTTCCTTGGAGGATGCACTTTTCTTTTTCCTTTCTTTTTATTTTATTTTATTTTGGGGGGGGGGTGCTGTTTCGAGACAGGGTTTCTCTGTATAGCCCTGGCTGTCCTGGAACTCACTCTGTAGACCAGGCTGGCCTCGAACTCAGAAATGCACCTGCCTCTGCCTCCCAAGTGCTGGGATTAAAGGCGTGGAATACCACTGCCCGGCTGAGGATGCACTTGTCTTAGACAACGGATTTTCTTTCTTTTTACTTTACTTGTAAAGTTGGGATTATACACACACCTCACAGCCTGCTCCATAGGGCCCTGGAGACTAAACAAAGTAATGTGTGTGATACTCAGATTGAAGGAAGGCCTCACACAACTGGAGGGCTGAATGGACACAGGGCGCACTGGCAGGAAGCACATGGAGGACAGGCTAGGTGTCTGTGCAGGATCCTGAGTCCCCATCTACTGCAGGGCCAGCAGGATACCTGCGACGCGCCAGTGTGGCCCAGCTGACCCAGGAACTGGGCACTGCCTTCTTCCAGCAGCAGCAACTGCCCGCAGCTATGGCCGACACCTTCTTGGAACACCTCTGCCTTTTGGATATCGACTCAGAGCCGGTGGCTGCCCGGAGCACCAGCATCATTGCCACTATCGGTAAGACCACCTAACCCTGGGAAGCCACATGGGGCTGCCTGTATGGCTCAGGTGTCTCCTTACTTTGCTGTCTTTGCTGTGGTCATTCATTCAACAAATATTTGTGAGATTTGCGGGTGGGATTGGGAGTGGGGTGGTTTTGTTTTGTTCTTGCTTTTTTTTTTTAATTATTTATTTATTATTATACACTGTAATTGTTTTCAGTTGAGCCAGGAAAGGGCATCAGATCTCATTATGGGTGGTTGTGAGCCACCATGTGGTTGCTGGGATTTGAACTCAGGACCTTCAGAAGAGCAGTCAGTGCTCTTACCCACTGAGCCATCTCACCAGCCCCCCCGCTTTTTTTTTTTTTTTTCTATGTTATAGCTCTGGCTGTTGGAAAGATAGGCCTCAAATTCAGAAATCCACCTACCTTTTCCTCCTAAGTGCTGGGCTGGGATTAAAGGCATGTGCCACCTTGCTCCACTTGAGGCTAGGTTTTTGAGACAGGGTCTCAGGTAGCCTTGGATAGTTTCAAGTGTATTATACAGCCCATATTATATCATCATAGCCTGGTGAGATTATAGGTATGTGATACAACACCCAACTTAACAAATGCTAGTTGAGTACCTGGAAGACAAGGTGTGGAATTGGGAGTAGACCAGTAACTAAACAGGTAACGGCATCTAGGGGATGGGACAATAAATACTGAGTAATAATTTATTAAAATGTTCTGCCTGGCTGGGCGGTGGTGGGGCACGCCTTTAATCCCAGCACTTGGGAGGCAGAGGCAGGTGGATTTCTGAGTTCGAGGCCAGCCTGGTCTACAGAGTTGAGTTTCCAGGACAGCCAGGGATTCACAGAGAAACCCTGTCTCGAAAAAACAAAACAAAACAAAACAAAAACAAACAAAAAAAAGAAAAACCAAGGGAAAAAAATGTTCTAATTTAGAGTCAGGTATGGTAGCCCAAGCTTTTAATCCCAGCATTTTGAAAGCAGGGACAAGTGGATTTCTCTGAGTTTGAGGCTAGCCTGGTCTCCATAGTGAGTTCTAAGACAGCCAGGGCTACATAAGAAAACCCTGTTTCAAAAAGACAAAAAAAAGCTACTTCTGTATGTTAGAAAGCCCTGAGTAAAGAGAAGGTAGTCAGGAATACGAAGGGCAAGAGTAGGAGGAAGACTGTGGTCCTAAACGGGGACCAGGGCAGCTAGGGGAAAGGACAGGAATGGTGCTGGGCTCCCATCTGCAACCTCCACACTCTGAATGCCTAGCAAGGAGGATTGCTAAGAGGTTGAGGCCAGCTGGGGCTACAATGTGAAATCCTGTCTCAAAAACAACAACTACAAAAATCACAAAAATGCAACTGGGGATCTAGCCAGTTTAAAGGGTCTCCCTTCCCCAAACGAAGCCTCAGAAATCACCTAAAGCTAGCGGGACTGGAACAGGCCTGTAACCCCAGCACTGTAACCCCAGCACTGGGCAGGGCGGGCAGGAGGGCCAGAGGTTCAGGGTCGTCTTCAGCTATGTATCAAGTTTGAGGTCCGTCTAGGCTACACGACACTCTGGAAATAAAATGAATAAATATGAAGGAGTAGGAAGGGAAGGGAGAGGAGGAAGAGGAAGAGGAGAAAACTAAGAAGACAGCAAGAAAGGGGGAGAAAGAGCTCTGTGGATATCTGTGGGGAGAGAAGTCCAGGTGATGGGAGCCAATGCCCAGATCCAAAGGACACCTAGAGGAGCTTGAAGAGACTGGGGGAGGGGAGGCCCAGGAGGGTGTGGGGTTGAGATTGGATTCAGGGCCCTGAGAGGGTTTGACAAGGACTCTACTACTATGGTTCACATCCTTAGCTTTCTTTGTATTTCTTATTTTGACACCTTCTCACTGGATTGCCCTGACTTCCCCTCTACCTGTGACCTTGCAGTCAGCCTGCTTCAGCCTGCCTGATGAGGCTGCAGCCCTGTCCGTCCCACTGTCCCTGGTTGCTCTGGTTTTTCATTTCTTTTTGGCTTTTCAGTTTGTTGATGGAGGGTCTACTTGCCCTGTACCCCAGGCTAGGCCAGTGTAACTCTTCAGTTTTCTTCCTCAGTTCCCCATTGCTGAAGTGACAGATGAACACGAGGTGTTGAATGAGGGCGAGAACGGGGCTCACTTTCTCTAGTATGGAAACAATAGGCATGAGCCTGATTCCTATTCATTCATTCATTCATTCATTTATTCAAGACAGGATTTCTCCATGTAGCCCTGGCTGTCCTGGAACTCACACATTCTGTAGACTAGGCTGGCCTTGAACTCAAAGATTTGCACGTCTTAGCGTCCCGAGTGCTGGGATTGAAGGTCCGTGCCACCACCACCCAGCTACTGATCCCTATTTTATATCTCCACCACTCCCCTAACCCTGGAGCTAAGTGTCTGACTCCTTGCTGTCCTTGGATGTTAAGACTCATATGAATCTATCAATGAATCAAGAAATTCCCATGGCTCCACCTTCAAACAATGCATTTAGAACGTCCCACTTCTTCCTACCTCAACCACTGTGACCTGAGATCTGAGGATTGCTGTAAATTTGAGGCCAACGTGGGCTAAACAGAGACCTTATCTCAAAAATAAATAAGAAAAAGGAAAGGTGTCATCTGCACACAGATGTCCTTCAAGTATAAGGACAGTTGGGATCACAGAGGAGTAAATGTAGAAATAATGAGAGCTGAGGACCAGGCAGACACACACCACAACACACCAAATACACACGTACCACACATACACACATATACTACACGTGCACACATGTATACCGCACATATACTACACATATACACACACCACTCACACATCACACACGTATACCACACACACACACATCCTGCACACATACTACTCACATACACACCACACACATCACCCACACATCACACACGTATACCACACACACACACATCCTGCACACATACTACTCACATACACACCACACATACACACCACACACATCACCCACACATCACACACATATACCACACACACACTGTACCACACACACACACACACACACACACACCACACCACTCACACGTCACACACACACAATACACACACCAAAGACAAAGAGGGTGGGTATGTAACTCAGTTGATAGAATACTTGCCTAGTGTGCATGAAGCCCTGTGCTCGGTCCCTAGCCCTACATAAACTGGGCCTAGTAGATAGAGCGTATCCTTAGCCCCAGCACGGGGACGTGAGGACGGGAGAATCAAGCCAAGGTTATCCTCAGAAGCAGAGCAAATCCAAGGCTAGCCTGGGTTACAGGAGGCCCTGTCTCAGAAGGAAGGACTGATAGGAAGAAAGGTGGAGGATTAAATAAAGGATGGGTGTAGCTCAGTGCTAGAGTACTTACTTGCCTCGAATGTAGGAGGCCCTGGCCTCCATCTCCACAGTAGCAGAAAAGGAGACCAGGGAAGAGGAGGGAGGGGAGCAGTGCCCATCAGACGCTGCCACTGCTGCAGGCCTATGAGACTGGAGGCTGGCACAGAGCTCAGCTCTGTCTGTGAGACCACTCAGCTTTCTAAGCGCCTCTTTGACTTGCCTCATGTTCTGACCCTTCACAGCCTACAGTAACCTCCTCAGTGTGGCACTTAATGTCAGGTCACTTGCTAACAAAGGTACCTAAGGCCTAGCTGAGATTAGACATCCCACAAGCCACCTTCCCAAGGGGGTGTGTACTGGATGGGGTGGGCAAAAAGAGCTTGTGGAGTAGAGGAGCTTCGAAGGACTCCTGGGTGAGGGAGTCTCTCCAGTGTTGCAGAGGGGCTTGGGTGTCAGGCTTGGGGGGACCTTCTTAGTGGGCTTTCTGGTTCCAGGGCCAGCATCACGTTCTGTGGACCGCCTCAAGGAGATGATCAAGGCAGGGATGAACATTGCGAGACTCAACTTCTCCCATGGCTCCCATGAGGTGTGCGGAAGTTGGGGAGGGCGGAGCTGGAGAATGCCCCAGGGCCTGTCCACTTTACCTTATAACCCTCCCCTCTCTCTCACTGCTAGTACCACGCAGAGTCCATCGCCAACATCCGGGAGGCGACTGAGAGCTTTGCAACCTCCCCACTCAGCTACAGGCCTGTGGCCATTGCCCTGGATACCAAGGGACCTGAGATTCGCACCGGAGTCCTGCAGGGGGTGAGAAACCTCTGGGTCCGCACTGTCTAGGGCCTGGAGGAGTGTGAGAGCCCTAGAGCGGGAGAGAGGGTCAGCGCTAGCCCTCTCCTGTCAGGGCCCACCTGAGAAACTCAGACCTCTGTGCCCACCCCACCCCGCTCCAGGGTCCAGAGTCGGAGGTGGAAATTGTGAAAGGTTCACAGGTGTTGGTGACTGTGGATCCGAAGTTCCAGACAAGGGGCGATGCAAAGACAGTGTGGGTGGACTACCACAATATCACCCGGGTCGTTGCAGTGGGGGGCCGCATCTACATTGACGACGGGCTCATCTCCTTAGTGGTGCGGAAAATCGGTACAGAAATGCTTCCTGATCTTAATGAGGCTCTCCCAAAACGGGGCACTTTCTCTTCCTTTTGGTTTCTATGTTCCATCCGCTCTAGACCACCCACACCTTCTCCTAGCGGCGTTTGCTTTCCCACCTGGCCTAGTGGTCCCTGCTGTGATCATGGGCTGGGGCTGGGCATTTGATGACTCTTTTTGGTGTGTGTGGAGTGGGGTGAAGGACTCAGAAGTCCCGATTCCCTGAGGATCCAAGCTTACGAGTTCCCTCCGCCATGCCTATATCCTGGCTCAGCCTTCACAGACACTGGCTCTCTCTATACCCCCAGGCCCAGAGGGACTGGTGACTGAAGTGGAGCACGGTGGTATCTTGGGCAGCAGGAAGGGTGTGAACTTGCCAAACGCTGAGGTGGACCTGCCTGGGCTGTCTGAGCAAGATCTTTTGGATCTGCGCTTTGGGGTTGAGCATAAAGTGGACATCATCTTTGCCTCCTTTGTACGGAAAGCCAGTGACGTGGTAGCAGTCCGCACTGCCCTGGGGCCAGAAGGACAGGGCATCAAAATTATCAGCAAAATTGAGAACCATGAAGGCGTGAAGAAGTGAGGCTTGGTCTTTGGTCCCATCAGCCCTCTCTATCCCTTTGCCCCTCTTCTGCATGCTATGTCCCAGCATCTCCTGGCTGTGCCCTAGACTGGATTCCTCCAACCACTCAGGTTTGATGAAATTCTAGAAGTGAGCGATGGCATCATGGTGGCACGGGGCGACCTGGGCATTGAAATCCCGGCAGAGAAGGTTTTCTTGGCTCAGAAGATGATGATTGGACGGTGCAACCTGGCCGGCAAGCCTGTCGTTTGCGCCACACAGGTCTGGAGTGAATGAACCCTTGGGCTAGGCTTTAAAGGTGCTGAGCACCCTTCGATCTCTAGGTTGCTGTCTGTTGTCTGGTCACAAACCTCCAGGGTCCCACTGTGACCCTGGCATTCTAAGAGTGCAGGTGCCAGAGAAATAGTGTGGGTAGAGTCCCCAGTCAGAATGTGACTTCTACACTTTGACATCCATGGTGTTTTCCAGATGCTGGAGAGCATGATCAGTAAGGCTCGACCAACTCGGGCGGAGACAAGTGACGTGGCCAACGCTGTGCTGGATGGGGCTGACTGTATCATGCTGTCTGGGGAGACTGCCAAGGGCAGTTTCCCCGTGGAGGCTGTAAAGATGCAACACGCGGTAGGAATTCAGTTCTGAAAAGCTGACACAGACCCCTCTGGAATCCCATTGACTCTACTCAACCTGACCTACTGATGCCTGCAGATTGCCCGGGAGGCCGAGGCTGCTGTGTACCACCGCCAGTTGTTTGAGGAGCTACGCCGGGCAGCGCCGCTGAGCCGAGACCCAACTGAAGTCACTGCAATTGGAGCTGTGGAAGCTTCCTTCAAGTGCTGTGCGGCAGCCATCATTGTGTTGACCAAGACTGGCCGGTGAGAAATGTATTGGAAACAATGCTTTGGGCAGGGGCGGCTGACACCGTGGGTGATTAAAAAAAAAAAA
>JADRCD010227867.1:17168-35695 GCA_019843815.1 Montemys delectorum
AAAAAAAAAAAAAAAAAAGCCAAAAACCAAAAACCAAAACAAACAAGCAAACAAAAAAATAGAGGTAGCCGTTGACGATAGAGGCCAGGAGAGGTGGCTCTTGGGTGTCCTAGGAACCAGTGAGCTCCAGGGACCCGGCAGGTGGTAACCTAAGCACATTTGCCTTAGGGCGTTTGAACATCTTCTAGACAGTTTTATCCTTTTTTTGTTGTATGTTTGATTTTTCTGAAATAGGGTCTTATTAGTCCTGGCTGGCCTGAAACTTACTTGTAGTTGAAATAGCCTTGAACTTAACCTTCAGCATCTACCCCAAGGGGCTGTGGTTATGGGCATGTATCACCATGTCTGGCTGGTTTTACTTTTTTTTTTTCCTAATTTTTTGGAGGATTTGTTATTATTTTAATGTGTGCATGTGTGGTCCTAAGGCCAGAAGAGGATGTTGGACCCTCTGGAACTGGAGTTACAGACAGTTGTAAGCGATTTGATGTGGGTGGTTGGGACCAACTCAGGTCCTCTCAAAGAGCAGCAAGAGCTCTTAAGGACTGAGCCATCTCTCTAGCCGAGGTTTTACATTTATCTTATTAACATTATTTTTAATATGGATCGACATTTTGTTTGCTTGTATGTCTGCACACCATTTGCATGTCTGGTGCCAGTGGAGACCAGAGAGGGAGTTAGGGCCCCTGAAACTCAACTTAAAAACCATTGTTGGCTGCCGTACTGGTGTTGAAAATTTAATCCAGCATGTGCTCTTAATGGCTGAGCCATCTCTGCCGCATGGTAGGTGTTCTTAATACTTAGTGAGAAAGACAAAGACCAGAGAAGTATAACTTACCCAGGGCCACATGGTTTGTCAGTGACACCTGGAACCATAATTCAAACTTGTTTCTTGAGTCAACACTCTGAGCTAACTCTCTCTTTTTCATATAGCTCAGCTCAGCTTCTCTCTCGATACCGACCTCGGGCCGCTGTCATTGCTGTGACTCGTTCTGCTCAGGCTGCCCGACAGGTCCACCTGTCCCGAGGAGTCTTCCCCTTGCTCTACCGTGAGCCTCCAGAGGCCATCTGGGCAGATGATGTGGATCGAAGGGTCCAATTTGGCATTGAGTGTGGTGAGCCTTACCCTCTGCTCCCCAGCCTGTCTCGCTCGGACTCAATAAGTTCTGCCTTTCCTCGCTGGCCTGGGAGTTTCCTAGGCGTCAGACGTGTCTTGGCTCTAAGCAGGGAGGGCGAACTGAGAGGAAAGGGGTGAGAACAGGACCCCTGAGAAGTCTCTGCTGCTGTCCGCCACAACCTAGTCGGACAGAGGAGCAAGAAGAGGTGGGAGGACAAGGCCAGAAGAGGTGGAACTAAATTTATAGTTGTCACAGCCACACCTGTCCTTGTCCCACATGGGTGCAAAGGCTCAGTGCTTAAAAACAGTGCACCGCATCCCTCCACACACATACCCTCAGTCTCCTCCTCCCTTATGGGGTAGGTAGCCTTGAGGTGGTGGTGGCCATGGCTGCCTTAGGTTCTTCAATGACTGTCACCTTTTTCCTCCACCAGGAAAGCTCCGTGGCTTCCTCCGTGTTGGTGACCTGGTGATTGTAGTGACAGGCTGGCGACCTGGCTCTGGCTATACCAACATTATGCGGGTGCTGACCATATCCTGAAACGCCTCGCCCCTTTCTGACCTAGTTGCACCCCATTTCTTTCAACCTGCACCCCTCCCACAGTCCCACATCTGCCATCTAGCCCCATTTCGGTGCTTCACACAGGCCCCGAATGTCTGTGTCCAATTACGCACTGGCCACCCAGCAGCATCAGTTGTAGATCCCTGTCTCAATCCGCTCAGCTGGACTCTAAGATACCCTGAGCCTTTAATCCCAGCCCAGCTGGTTAATTCCATTCCTCTCGGTTCCTGATCATTAGAATGGGGGAGTGGAAACTGGGTGATCATGTCAAATTTCTGTAGAACCATTATTTTAAAACACTGTCCTCTGATATGACCCTCTTGACCAGTTCCCTAGCAAAGTGTCATCTCCTGATGGCCTCAAGTCAGGGCAGAATATTCCATCAAGGAGCACACCCCACACTTCAGGGAAGGCTGGAGTAGACGGGTACTGGACAGAACTAAGCCAAGCTGGCTTTTTTGTTTTGTTTTGTTTTGTTTTTTCTTTTTCCAGACAGGGTTTCTCTGTGTTGTCCTGGCTGTCCTGGAACTCACTCTGTAGACCAGGCTGGCCTCGAACTCAGAAATCTGCCTGTCTCTGCCTCCCAAGTGCTGGGATTCTTTTTTTTTTTTTTTTTTTTTTTTTTTTTTTTTTTTTTTTTTTTTTAATACAAGGCCTCCCTGTATAGCTCTGGCTGGCTTCAAACTCCTAGAAATCCTCCTGCCTGACCCTCCTAAGGGTAGGGACTACAGGCATGAGCAACCAGCTGGACTTTAGGTAGTCTTATTTTCTTACTGACTCCACAAGCCACTCATCTCCTGCCCACTGATCTGCTGGGTCAGATGATCCAGAAATTCTTCCACAACCACTTTGTTCCCACACACAGATTAGAAGCAAAAATGAATCTTTTCCTTTAAACTAACTGTTTAGGTGCAATTATAAAAAAACAACTCCCACAGGCAAAGAATTCCAGAATCTTCCACCCAAGGAGATGTGTGATCCTGGCCCCACCTGTCAGTGCTACATTGTGCTTCTGAAGGGAGACCGAGCAGGCGGGCGGGGGATTATTCTTGTCCCTGAGAAAGTGGAGGGGCTGCTGGGCCACCCTCCCTAGGTTTGGATACTCCAGGCCCTCCCCTTCTGCACCACCAGCAAACCCAGATGAGGAAAAAAATAAGTACAGTCCTCCTGCTGCCCCCGCTACTACCTCAACACAGAGAACCTGAGTATTGCTGCAGATGGCACTGTGCACAAAGATGTCCCCCAGCCCCCTACCAGATAGTGGGGAGGACAGATAAAGGAAAGAGTAACAAAGTGAATAAGTCAGATTAGCAAATGAATAAATAAAATTAATAAACGACTGAGTAAATAAGACAAAGAGGAAGAGATAAAAGGTCACATGAGGATTCAGCCCCTTGCCCCCTACCTTGGGAGGAGCTAGGCTGGCACAGTAAGGAGATGCCAAGTGTCCCTTAGCTTTAGGGGGGAACACCACTGAGGCAGGGAACACAGTGAAGAGCAGCTTCTAGTTTACAAAGGTAGTGCGTCCACACAGGAACTGCGGAGGGCAGACTACAGTGGGCAGGTACCGCTTCTCACTTGGCATAGACAAGGAGGGCCCTCACGTGGCAGTGAGAGAGAGGGCTGATGGTCACACCCAGGGCCCTAGACATCTGTTGGCTGTACTAGATAATTGACGGTACCCAGCTACAACAAAGGGGATGGGGAGATAGGACACACTGGTCACAGCCTGCAGGGTCACTGACTGGGAGACAGCCATCTAATTACTTGGCAGTGATGGAGGCAGCAAGTACTTGTGCTTAATAAAGGCAGGGCTGTGGGCCCAGGCCTGCACCTGGCAGGACCGTGGCCTGGGGGACACCCTTGTTTAAAGGGCCTTGAGTCACTTCTACTTGGCAGTGGATATACAGTACCTAGCACAATGCCTTGAATATGGTAGGCACTGGATACCTATGACAAATGGGTATGTGATTAGGATTAGCAGGCTGCAGCTGCTTTGAGCTGAGGACATAGAGAACAGCTTTGTGGTGGTAAAGGGCAGTATGTTAGATCTCCCACAGCCTTCCCCAAGGGGCGTCTACCCTCAGGCACGCACTATTGTGTGCCAATAGCTAAGGCCAGTGTAACCTAGGATTTCACATGTTGGCAGAAATTTGGGGACCTCTGGGGGTAACTGGCTCAGGCACTGATGACCTGGGTGGCTGGACTGTCCCTGGAGGCTTGGCCAGGAGCCCCGAGGGGGGCAGGCGCTCACTTCCAGAGCCTTTGCGCCTAGGAGAGCCATCCCCCGTTGCTCGCTGAGGCAGAGAGGGCTGAGAGGCAGAGAGTGGGCGGCCCCGAGGTCCTAGCCTCCGAGCACCTCCTCCTGGGGGAGGGCCCAACAGAGACACCTGGGAACGCCCTGTCCGGGATAAGCTGGCGTGGAGGGTTCGGGCAGGTGGAGCAGGCAGGCGAGAAGTGGACGCCCAGGGTCCCCGGGCCAGCAGAGGACCTGCTCGGACAGGCACCAGTGGGGAGGCTGGGGAGCCTGCTGAGCGTCTAGCAGATCGAGCCAGGAGGGTGGCTGGAGAATCAGGAGAGAGGGGTAGAGGACCTCGCTGGTGAGTCAAGGCTATGGCCACGTTGGAGGTCACAGCAGCTGCCTGCAGAGGCGCGTGCACCAGTGGTTCCCACAGCACTGGCTTTCCACTAAGTCGAGCTCCTGTGCCAGGAGCCAGGCCCCGAATACCACGAGCCATGTCTCTGTCGTGTTGTACCAAATGCTGTTCCATGACACCACCGCTGCTGCCCGGACTCGGCTCAGAGCGTTTCCGCTGCAATATCGAATTCTTTTTGCCTACAAGTTGTCCCAGGACCAAGAAGTTAGGAAAAGGAGGGAGTCTAAGATGGAGGCTGGGTAACCACTGGGGTTACCCAGTGGCTGGGGGAGTCTGAAGGGTAGGGGATGGGAACTCAGACATACGGAGAGAATGCTTGGCAACAGAAGCAGGAAAGTGGTACCAATCTAAAATGGTGAGGTTAAGGACTGGTACCCAGGAGGACACAGGGACTGAGGGTTTGGGGAGACCGCTCCATAGCTATTTCTTGCTAGAGGTAAGACTAGTGAGCGTCAGTGCTAACAGCCTGCTGGAGGCATGGACTGGGATTGGGTGGGTTGGGATGTGGTGCCAAGGCACTAGGGTTAGGCCCCTTGCTATGAAAATGAGATGAGGCCCAGCCAGGACCCAGAAGAGAGAGTAGACAGGCCTTACCGATGCGCCGAAGCCGGTCCATGGCCACAGTCTCAAAAGCCCTGCGCATCATTGGGAACTCCTCAAGCACCGCATTGAAGTGGTCCACGCTGAGCGAGTAGAGACGACAATAGGTGTCAGCCCTTACACTGGCTGTTCTCCGACCTCGAGTCAGCAGGCAGATCTCTGCAAAAGTGGGGAAGAGGCTCAGAGCCCCCATTCCCAGAGCTCCCACCCCCAATCAGGCCTGCAACAGCTAACCCAGCACCCTCAGATCTGTCCTTAGAGTTGGGAGAATGAATGAATGACCTGGTGTCAGGTCCCTAACTGCTCTAAGCACTGTGTGCATCCATACCTGCACGTCTGGTCGGCTGCTCCCCTTTTTAATTCTCTCTAGACAAACAGGCCTGCCAGCCCCAGATATTCTTAGTTACGCTACATGCTACACATTAACTCCAATCCCAGTCCTATCTGTCTGTTCCAGGCTGTACCCTACTCCTGACCTGGGAGGAGAAAAGCAGGCTGAACAGACACACAGTGGGACTGACGAGAGTGCTTGAAGGCTAGGGGAGCTTAGGAGGTTGGATGGTTGTGTGGGCCTTAAGTCACTTTGGGCAGTGGCTGGCTGCACTTCTTCCAAAGCCACAGCCTGGGTTTCCAGACAACCCCACAAAGCCTAAGTCTGTGGGACGGCCCTGCTTCATCCCTGGGTTTCCCTCAACTCACCGGATCCTTGCATTTTGTCATTAATAATTCTACAGGGTTGCTGACCTAGTAGCTTGCAGCCTGGCCATGCACTACACTCTCCTGAGAAGCTTTTAAAAACAAACAAACACATACAAAAAGCAGCCACCAGATGTGGTGCTGTGTGCCTTTAATCGCAGTACTTGGAAAGCAGAAGCAAGTGGATGTCTGTCTGGTCTAAATAGTGAGTTCCAGGACAGCCAGAGCTATATAATAGACCTGGTCTCAAAATAAAATAATATAAGATAAAATAAAATCCAGGCCTGGATCAGACTCAATGGGGTTTGGGTAAGGGTTGTTCTGTGATTTGTGTAACACCAACAGGTGGAGCACTGGTCCTAGGAAACAATTACCGTCTGTAAAATGTTCATGACCCCCCACCTTCCCAGAGGCCTGCTGACCCCCAAAGTAGGATCCATCAGTGAGGCGAGTGTCCCGAGCGCCCCGTGCCAGCACACTCAGCAGCCCATGCTGGATGAAGTACATCTTCCTGCCCACGGAGCCCTCACGCACCACCAGGTCCCCTGGTTGGAAGACCTCAAAACGGAGCTTGGTGAGCACGGCGGTGACGAAGCTGGGGTCAGCATGTGCAAACAGCGGCATGTGGGCCACCAGGCCCCGGCAGGTGAAGTTAATAATCTCCTGGACATAGGAGGGGCCTATCAGGCAGGCTCCGCCCCCTGCTGGAAAATGCCCCCCACCAAGCTCGTCTGTCTTCAGAAAATTCATCCACTTGTCAAGATCGGTCAATGGATGGGGCTGCTACAACCGGTGTGGGGACCTCCCTGAGAACCTACAGTCCCTTTGCTCCCATAAGACCTTGCACAGAAAGCCACCTCCCCTCAAAGGCTTGTCCTCCCTCCCACGGGAGCACTTGATAACCTAGGCAGCACATCCAGAAGCCCAGATCCTAGAAGAGCCCTTCCCACAAGGTCCAGCCCGGCCCCACCTCCCGAAGTGGCTCGCTCAGCTCCCCAAGGATGCTCTCTTCATCGAACATCTTGCCCTGGTAGCGATGCTCGTAGTACTCATGGATGCGCTGCCGGGTGTCAGCTGGCAGCTTGTGGAAGGACATGTACTGCTCCACCTGCTTGTACTGGAGAGGCAACACCAGTTGCCAGTGGGAAATGGATGTGGAGACGTGGGGCCAAAACCATGGGGGTGGGGGTGTGCAGAACAAATTGGACCCAGAGATGATAAGTGTGGTGTACACAGAACCACAAGGGATACACGGATAACGGTGGATACAGGGAAGACTTCGTAGTTACAGAAAACCCCAAATGTGGACAGAGGAGGGGAGGGTCCAAGGACAGAGGCATAGGGACAGTCACAGATGTGTTTCACACAGGCAGATGGGACAAATGGGTATGAGGCAGGAAAGGACATAGGGGCCCATCAGAACACAATCTCCAGCACTTCCCCAAGCCCACCCCTCCCCTCTCTTGTCCCTGCTGACCTTCTCCTGGTACTGTCGCCGGGAAGAGTCCAGAGACTGGATGAGGGCAGTGGCGTGACCGATGAACATGGCATAGCACGTGGCGCCCACAATCATGCTGAGCATGGTGAGCCAGACGTCAGGCATGCCTACTGGTGCCTGCTGCCCATAGCCAATGCATAGCATGTGACTCATGGCCTTGAACAGGGCGTGGGAATACTGGCGGCCCCACGAGTGGTTCTGGGGGGCAGAGGATATTGCAGAACAGGGCTTGGGCCCCTCTGAATCTCATTCTCTACCCACCCCCCTTTCTCCCTTTCAGTTCTCTGCGTACCCCTTCTACCTAAGACCTTCCTCTCGGCAGTCATTTCCTTGGTGTGTGAAGTCCCCAAAGCAAAGGGGGTTTCTTCCATTGGCGGGGACCCTTGTTTTTGCCCAGGTCTCCTTCTTTGCCGGATTCCTCTAACACATAAGCACTTCCTCTGTCTAAGTTTCTTATCCTTCTCCTCCCTCAATCCCATTTTCTTCTCCCTTCCTTCTGGATCATCTCCTACCTTCTGCTCCCCATGGTTATCCCTGTGGCCCAGGAGTACCAGAGCTGGGGGGGACTTCTCACCACCATGCGGTTCATGGAGACCCAGCAGTCAGAAGGGAAGTCCTGCAGCATAGGGACCAGGAACTGCAGACAGCCATCCCAGTGACAGAGCAGCAACATCATTCCAATGAGGTTGAAGATGCGAACCACTGCACTGGCCAGGTCGTAGGTCATGTGAAAGATCTGAGGAGTCCGAGGAGGCACTGCTGTGGACAGGAACCCCTCTCTGCTGGTCCTCTCCAGTCCCAGCCTTGCAAATTTCCCTTTCCCAGTATCTTTGAATTTAACCTGGGCTGGTTTCAAGTGCCTGTAATCCTAGCTACTAGGGAAGCTGAGGCAGGAAGATCAGGAGTTCAAGGCCAGCCCAGGCAACTTTTTTTTTTCCTTCCAAATTAAAAAAAAAAAAAAAAAAAAAAGAATTGAGCCAGGTATAGTGGTGCATGCCTATAATCCCGTTCAAGGCCAGCCCGAGCTACACAGTGAGCTCCAAGACAGTCAGGACTACATAGAGATACCCTGTCTCAAAAAAAAAATTATGAATATGGGTATTTACACATATATATCTGTATCATATGCATGCTCTTAGGCTACAGGGTGTCTGGTCCTTTTGAACTGGAGTTACAGACAGTTATGAGACAGCATGTAAGTGCTGGAAATCGAACTTGGATCCTCTGGGAAGAGCAGCCAATGCTCCTAACTGCTGAGCCATTTCTCCAGGCCCCAGCATGAGTGATTTAGTGAGGTCCTATCTCAAAATAAAAAGAGTTCAGTAACACTGTCTGAACTGATAAGATGGCAGAGTATATGCTGAGCGACTAAACCCTGTTGCCTGAAGAGGCACCTCCTGTGCATACCCAATCCTCCATTCAAGAATAACTAACCCTCAAGTGTTTGCCCACAGCTCTGTATCCCCATCCTCACCCAAGCCTCATTCTCTGAACACTCCTTCTGTGCCTGCTTCTCTCCCACCAAGTTTGCAAAAAATTCACACTTGGAAGCCTCAGGCATATTCCTCACCCCGTGGAATTACCTGGACTTCCACCCATAGCACCTTTCTGAGGAGTATGATAAGCCCCCTGCCCACCTCCCCACCCCACCTCCTCCCACTGGTGTATGTAGCGGATGAGGCGGGAGAGGCGGAGCAGCCGCAGCAGGCTAAGGATCTTGGTGAATCTAACGATGCGCAGGGCCCGTGCCGTTTTGTAGACTTCAGCATCTAGTCGTGGCTCCAGCTCCACCACTAGGAAGATATAATCCACAGGGATGGAGGAGATCAGGTCAACCAGGAACCAGGTGCGCAGGTAACGTGTTCGGATGGCCCTTGGCGCCAGCAGGATCTCGGCACCTTCCTCCACCACGATGCCGGTTCGGAAGTTGAGCGCCAGATCCAGCAGGAAGAAAGTGTCAGAGAGGACATTGAAGACGATCCAGGGTGGAGAGTTCTCCTCCTTGAAGAAAGTGATACCCACAGGCAGTACTATGAGGTTCCCCACCATCAGCAGCAGCATGATCAGATCCCAGTAAAACCTAAAGTGGGCATGGGATAGAGAGCAAGACTGTGTCATCACACTCCTGCAGCTCGATTGACAGGCGGTAGTCTGAGACAGCCAAGAGTGGCCAAGATCACAAAACCACAAAAAAGTCATTTAAATCCACTGAGAGCGAAAACTGGAACCACCATTTGGGAAAAAAGCATTATTTGGCAGAGGTAGATATTTACACTCTGTGTAGCTCGGTTCCCTTAGGTATAAACACCCAATGGAGTTGTTGGAATTAATAGTTTAATAAACTCCCTATAAAAGACACATGATCCAGATATTTTATTTATAAGCCAAATGCCTAGATTGGGCAGATCTAGAGCTATGTATTGTAGCTTATTCCCCAGCCAGAAAGCCCATTGTTACTTGCTGTTTCTCCTGGCCAGGCGGTTCTTGTCCATGGTAGCTCCCTCTTCTCTCTCTCTTCTCCAACCCCCTCTCAAACCTTCCATCCCACCTTATTATTCCCTCCACTGCCCAATCACAGGCTCCAGCCTTTTATTGACCATTATACTGAGGAGAAGGTTCACATAGTAACCACCAGCCCAACAGCGGGCACTCTCCATGGTAACCGCTAGCCCCGACAGCGGAGCGCTCTCCGCCGTAAACAACTCCTTATTTGGAGATGGCACGATTGTCTGGCTAGATCTGGTGACCAAACAGGGACCTATGGAGAGATGATACGTGGCTTTCAATGATTGGCATGCACTAGTACTTATAAGCCCGAACCCAGGAGGGGTCGGGGTCACTGCCTGGAAAGAAGCAACTCCTGAATAAACCGCCTTGAGAAGGAACCTGGTTGTTCTGCGTTTGCTTCCCTGCTGGTTGGGGACTGTGCCGGACATCGTGGTGGCCCCATACGGGGAAAGAACCGTCCCGTGAGGTTTCGGGACTCTTGGCAGACAGGGCGATCGATCAGTAAGTGCCCAGTAAGTGGGCCCAGAGCTCAGAAGGTTCTCGGAAGGAGACAAGACGAAAGCCCGCGGTAAAAGCGGCAAGAGAGAAAAGTTCTCGGGAAGAGACAAAACTAAAGTCTGCGGTAAAAGTGGCAAGAAAAGGACTGGGGCAAGCAGGGAGTAGGGGCGTAGAGAAGGAGAAAGTGAAAGGAAAAAGGTCTGCAGCGAGGAGAAAGGGAAAGTAGCTTAAAGAGAGAGCTGAGGAAAGTTCGCAGAGCTGCGAACTGAAGGTGAAAATAGTTCAGGGAAAATTTTACGATGGGGGCTTCATATTCGCACCCAATTTTTTTGGCTCTTCAGGAGCTGCTTTTATCTAAAAATCTAAAGATTGAGAAGTCCACCTTAGAAAGATTTTTGGAGGAATGTGGTACTGCCGCCCCGAGCTTTGCAGTGTCTGGCAGCCTTACCGCTCCTTGCTGGGACGAGCTCGGTCGTGATTTGGACTTTGCTTGGGAGCAGGGAACCCTGAAGGGAGGAGTGAGACCAGTCTGGAAGTTAGTGAGGAGCTGCTTAGAAGATCAGCGATGCTGTAAAGCAGTGAAGAAGGGACAGACAGCTTTAAAGTTGCTGCAGGAGGAAAGATAGACAAAATCAGATAGTGAAAAGGGAGGAAGGAAGAAAGGACAGTTGTACCCTGATTTAGGAGAATTTGAGGATCTTACCAGCTCAGAGTCCAAGGAAGAGATTGAGGCTCTAATGGAAAGGTTTAAGAAACACACCTTGAAAGAGAAAAGGAAGAAAAAGGAAAAGAAAGGGTCAAGCAATGAGAGTACGGCAGGAACGGGCGTCTTACCACCTCCCGATCCTCCACCTTATGGCAGGCGGGGGACGGCCCGGAGGTGCCGACTCGTATTAACACCACAGATGGGGGTGCAACCTATAGGCACTGATTTTAAAGGACCTTTACCAAAAGATACAGTAGGGCTGCTAATTGGGCGTTCATCATCAACCCTAAAAGGACTTATTATTCATCCTGGCATAATTGACTCAGACTATGAGGGGGAAGTTAAAATTCTTGCTTCATCCCCTAGGGGCATTGTTGCCATTTCCCCAGGAGATAGAATTGCACAGCTGGTGTTGCTACCTAGCCTGCATAATATGTTTGCTGCAAAAAAGGGAAGGAGAGGAGGCCAAGGGTTCAGATCCACAGGAGGTTCTGCAATCTACCTCTCTCTGGACCTGGACCAATGCCCCCTATTTGAGTTAACAGTCAATGGGAAGATCTTGTTAGGATTTCTTGATACAGGCACAGATCGCAGTATCATAGCCCTTAAGGATTGGCCTTCAGATTGGCCTATACAGACATCCTCTCAGACCTTACAAGGTCTGGGCTATGCTAAATCTCCAGACATGAGTGCCAGAGAACGCCCCTGGAAAGATCAGGAGGGACATAAAGGGGTTTTTCAGCCCTATGTGCTGGAGCTTCCTGTTAGTTTGTGGTGAAGAGACTTGTTAAAAGCAATGGATTTAAAATTAACAAATGATGCAAATTATTTACGGAATTCTCAAAAGATGATGCAAAATATGGGATGGCACCCCTCTAGGGGGTTAGGAAGATCACTTCAGGGACGTCGCAGTCCCATCATCCCTGAGTCCAGACCTCCTGGGAAAGGTCTGGGTTTTTTATAGGGCCCGCTGAGGAAGCTATACCCATTACTTGGAAGACTGAGGACCCAGTGTGGGTTCCTCAGTGGCCACTGTCCTCAGAGAAATTAAAGGCGGCTCGAAATCTGGTAAAGGAACAGCTTGAGTTAGGCCATGTGAAACCCTCTGTTTCACCTTGGAATACACCCATTTTCGTTATAAAGAAGAAATCAGGAAAATGGAGGTTGTTGCATGATTTGCGTGCTATTAATGTGCAAATGCAAATCATGGGGCCCGTTCAACGTAGTCTCCCCTTATTGACTACCTTACCTCAAGAGTGGCCAGTGATAGTGATTGATATTAAGGATTGTTTTTTCTCTATTCCTTTATGTAAGAAAGATAGTCAAAGATTTGCCTTCACTGTGCCCTCTGTTAATCAAGAGGAACCTGATGAACGATATGAATGGGTTGTACTTCCACAGGGCATGGCCAATAGTCCTACTATGTGTCAACTCTATGTAGGAGCAGCCATTAAACCAGTAAGAGAACAATTTCCTGGCTTAAGATGCTCTCACTATATGGATGATATTTTATTATCATCTAAAAATATAGAAGTACTGTGGAAAGCCTATCATTTATTAGTTAAAAATTTAAAGGCTCGGGGCTTGTTTATAGCCCCGAAAAGGTCCAGCAAGAGGAAGTAGTTTCATGTTTAGGTGCCAAAATTGGACCTTGTGAAGTTAAACCTTTAAAATTGGAGATCAGAAAAGATCATTTGAAAACTTTAAATGATTTTCAAAAGTTGTTAGGAGATATTAATTGGATTAGGCCCTATTTGAAGATTCCAAATTACAAATTGCAGTCTTTATATAAAATTTTATATGGAGATTCTGCTTTCGATTCTCCAAGAGAATTGACTCCTGAAGGGCGTGAGGCATTAAAAATAGTGGAAGAAGAAATAATGAGAGCGTCCTTAAGGCGCTATGATTTGGAAGAATATATTTTATTATTAGTTTTTAATACAAAGTCTCAACCTACAGCTGCCCTTTGGCAGAGAGGCCCCTTAAAATGGATTCATCCGAAAATATCTGTAGCTAAAACGGTAGAGCATTACCCCACTACTGTTGCTATTTTAGCCTTAGAAGGAATTCAACAATCTTTACAACACTTTGGTGTTGAGCCGGCTAAGATTGTAATACCCTATAATAGTCATCAGTTGCAAATATTATGTGCAACCTTAGATGATTGGGCAATTCTGCGATGTGGGTTTGCTGGAGAGTTCGATAATCATTATCCTCAGCACCCCTTCGTGCAATTTTTTGAGTGGCACCCATTTGTGTTTCCAAAATTATCTAAACAAAGCCCCCTGATAGGGGCTGTAACTGTTTATACAGATGGCTCTAAAACTGGATGTGGTTCTTATAAGATTAATAATACTGAGCCCTTGTGGTTCAATTTGCTCCCGCCTCGCCTCAAATTATAGAATTGAAAATTGTAATAGAAGTTTTTGATAAATTTAAGGAGCCTTTTAATTTAATTTCAGATTCTTTATATGTAGTTAATATTTTGAAGCAATTGGAAGTGGTTGGAAAGATAAAAATGAATAGCCCAATTTATGCTTTGTTGAGTAATTTACAAAGTTTGATTTGGAATCGTAGCTATCCCCTTTTTGTTCAACATGTTAGAGCACATTCCGGTTTACCTGGGCCTATTAGCTTTAATAATAGTGAAGTGGATGAAGCCACTCGCAGAACTTTTGTCTTTAATGCTATTGATTCCCTGGTGGAGGCAGCCACCCAATTTCATAAAGATTTTCATGTTAATGCAAAAACTTTGAGAATGAAATTTAACATATCCAGAGAGGCAGCTAGGCAGATAGTGGTGCAATGTTCTGATTGTAATCAGTTTTTGCACCCTCCTAGTTTGAGTATTAATCCAAAAGGATTGTTGCCCCTCAGAGTTTGGCAGATGGACGTGACTCATTTTTCTGAATTTGGTAAATTAAAATGTATTCATGTATCAGTTGATACATGTTCAGGCCTCATTTTTGCCACCCCATTAAGTGGGGAAAAGGCACGGAATGTCATTGCTCATTGCCTGGAGGCATGGGCTGCATGGGACAAGCCTCATGTCCTTAAGACTGATAATGGGCCTGGATATACAGCAGCTTCTTTTTCTTCGTTTTGCCATAAAATACAAGTTACACTGAAGCATGGGTTATCTTATAACCCACAAGGACAGGGCATAGTGGAAAGAGCCCACCGCATGCTCAAAGAATGTCTTGTAAAACAAAAAGGGGGAATTGGCCATATGTGTACCCACAAAGAATGCGTATCCCTTGCTTTATTTACCTTAAATTTTATGCAATTGGATGAACAAGGTCACTCTGCTGCAGAGCGACATACAAATTGGACTTCCATCCAATATCATAGTTTTACACGTGCTGCAAATATGTCTATAACCTTGTAACAGCTCTTGTTACAGAATTGGAGTTTGGAGTTCGAAGAGACCCTGAGGGAACTGAGATTCGCGATAGTCCATGTTAACTCCACCAGGGTGGACCCCACTATGGCAGAGGGATTGACTGCATGGATCCATCAAGCCATGAATCATCTGAAAGAGTGGGCGGGCATAGCGGTTCGGGCTGTAGGCCTGGTTATTGCCTTCATTGGTTGCCTGTTTTGTCTCTGCCGTATGGCCCAAACCCGAAAAGTCGATCTTGCCATAATGACACGAGCCTTTTATGCCTTAGAGGCTGGACAGTCCCCTCAAGCTTGGCTTGTGGCCATGAAAGTTTGATCTCATCACGTTCAGGTTACGAGGCATGAGCACTGCACTTGGGAGATGCTGTGAGCGGTTAGTACTCTCAAGGAGGGCATGTCTGATCTATGCCGATTGGTGCTGCCCTCTCCCCTTCTCTTCCAAATGTTACCTGCCTCTGAAAAAATCAGCAGCAGGCAGGTATGAGGTAGATTGGGCTGAGGAGGCCTATGAAACCCCATTACAATGTCCCAATTTACAGAGGCTCAGACCACTACCCTCACCTGTTCTATTTCAAAATAAAAAAGGGGGAACTGTTGAGAGCGGCACGCTCTTAGCGCTCTCCATAGTAACCGCCAGCCCAACAGCGGGCGCTCTCCATGGTAACCGCTAGCCCTGACAGCGGAGCGCTCTCCGCGGTAAACAACTCCTTATTTGGAGCCGGCGCGATTGTCTGGCTAGATCTGGTGACCAAACAGGGACCTATGGAGAGATGATACGTGGCTTTCAATGATTGGCATGCACTAGTGCTTATAAGCCCGAACCCAGGAGGGGTCGGGGTCACTGCCTGGAAAGAAGCAACTCCTGAATAAACCGCCTTGAGAAGGAACCTGGTTGTTCTGCGTTTGCTTCCCTGCTGGTTGGGGACTGCGCCGGACATCACATGGCATCCCTTGTGGATGTGAGCATCTGCCCCTCCAGGGGCAACCATACCTTGAGGAACCAGTTTTAGCTATAGGATACAAGCAGCATCAGACTGACCAACTATATAACGGGAACATGCACTCCAGGAAATATAACCTTTAGCAGGATTAAATTTGGGCACAACTCAAACATCCACCAGTAGAAAATGGAGATGGAAACAGAGTTCATCAGTTAAGAGCACTGGCTGCTCTTGCAGAGGACTTGAGTTGGATTCCCAGCACCTGCATAGCAGCTTGAAACTATCTGTAACTCTGCTTCCATCAGATCTGATGCTCTCTTATGGCCCCAGGGGCACCAGGCAAACAGAGGGTTCTCTCTCTCTCTCTCTCTCTCTCAGAAAAAAGCAGATAAATAAGACATAATATATAGACGTAAATATATCCATAACTTGTACAGCAGCATACATGAATCTCACATATGAATAAAGAGGAGATTTATTTTTTTATTTTATATGTGTGGGTATTTTTCCTTAATGTATGTAAGTATACCATGTGCTCACAAAGACCCCAAAAAAGTATCAGATCCCTAGAACTGGAGTTATAGAAGGTTGTGAGCCCTCATGTGGAGTTGGAAAACAAACATAAATCCTCTACAAGGCTGGCCAGTACTTTTTTTTTTAAGAATTTTAATTTCTATTGAAAATAGATATTTTTTCATACAACATGTTCCGATCATGGGTTTCCCTTCCTCAACTCCTTCCAGATCCTCCCCTCCTCCCCACCCTTTCTTTCTCTCTTTCATTAGAAAAAAACAGGTGGGGCTGGAGAGATGGCTCAGCAATTAAGAGCACTTACTGCTCTTCCAGAGGTCATGAGTTCAATTCCCAGAAACCACAAGATGGCTTACAACTATCTGTAATGAGATCTGGTGCCCTCTTCTGGTGTATCTGAAGATGGCTACAGCATACATACACATAAAATAAATAAGTAGTTCTTTAAAAAAAAAAAAAAAAAGAGCCGGGCAGTGGTGGCGCATGCCTTTAATCCCAGCACTCGGGAGGCTGAGGCACGTGAATATCTGAGTTAGAGGCCAGCCTAGTCTACAGAGTGAGTTCCAGGACAGCCAGGGCTATACAGAGAAACTCTGTCTCGGAAAAACCAAAAAAAGAAAAAAAGAAAAAGAAAACAAAGCCGGGCAGTAGTGGTGTATGCCTTTAATCCCAGCACTTGGGAAGCAGAGGTAGGGAGATTTCTGAGTTAGAGGCTAGCCTGGTCTACAGAGTGAGTTCCAGGACAGCCAGGGATATACAGAGAAACCCTGTCTTGAAAAAAAAGAAAAGAAAAGAAAAAAAGAAAGAAAAAAGAAATACAGACAATACAGACAGATGCAGACACATATATATTCACACACATAAAAATACAAGATCTGATAGCATAATATATTGGAAAAAAATGTAAAGTTAAGGGTTGGTGAGATGGCTCAGTGGGTAAGAGCACTGACTGCTCTTCCAAAGATCCTGAGCTGAAATCCCAGCAACCACATGGTGGCTCACAACCACCCGTAATGAGATCTGATGTCCTCTTCTGGTGTGTCTGAAGACAGCTACAGTGAATTACGCTGGAGCAAGCGGGGCTGGTAGAGGTCCTGAGTTCAATTCCCAGCAGCCACACACATGATGGCTCACGGCCATCTGTACAGTTACAGTGCACTCATATGCATAAAATAAATAAATAAAATAAATCTTTTTAAAAAAAAAAGAGTGAAAAGACTCAAAAATAAAAAAATGTGAAGTTAAAAAAAAAATGTAAAGTTAAGAAAATTCCTAGACTAGACACTATAAGATAAACATCTTCCAAAAATACTGCTGAATTCATTTTGTGTTAGGTATCTAGTGCTGACATGGGGCCTGCCTTTAAGGTCTGTATACCCAGTGAGACACCACTGGAGAATTCCCCTCTCCCTCCTCCAACTCTCCCCTGCCTTCTGAGAGGTGTCAAGTGGAGATAGCTCCTGACTTAGGGATGGAGACTTGTGACCACTTTCCCTATCAACGCTGGGACCCCATCTAGTTTAAACCTGTGCATATCCAAAGCATGCTGCCAAAGTCTTGTGGGTTCATATGTGTGTCAGCCCTTTTGCATCTAGAGGGCTTGTTCTTTGGTGTCTTCCATCCCCTCTGGCTCTTATGACCTTTCTGCTTCCTCTTTTGCATAGAGTCCTTCAGGGTGGGGTGGGGTGGGGTCGGATAGGCATTTTGTTTGTTTTTTGTTTTTGTTTGTTTGTTTGTTTGTTTCAAGACGAGGTTTCTCTGTATAGCCCTGGCTATCCTGTAACTCACTCTGTAGACCAGGCTGGCCTCAAACTCAGAAATCTCCCACCTGCCTGTGCCACCACCCCACCCCACCCCACCCCCACCCCCGGCTGAGGATAGGCATTTGATGGAGACATGTCATTTAGGACTGAGAGTTCCAAGGTCTCTCACTTTCTATACTATATGCCCTACAGCCTGTGGGTCTCTGTGTTCCCAACTATTGCAGGAGGAAGCTTTTCTGATGATGGCTTAAGATACTGATCAATGAGTGTTGTGATTTGAATAAAAATGGCCCCCATAGTTTCATATATCTGAATGCTTAGTCCTGGAATAGAAGTAGAAGGATCAGAAGGATTAGGAGGTGTGGTCTTGTTGAGTTGGCAAGTCCTTGTTGAAGGAAGTGAGTCACTAAATGTGGGCTTTAAAGTTTCAAAAGCCCACACCAGGCCCAGCTTCTCTTTCTGTCTTTCATCCAGAAGAGAGGCAGCTCTCAGAGATGGCTTCAGCACTATGCTCCCTGCTGGGATAATAATGGACTAAGTGTCTGAAACTGTAAGCCAGCCCCCAATTAAATGCTTTCTTTTCTAAGCATTTGAAAAATGCTTGGCTGTGGTGTCTCTTCACAGCAATAGAACATGACTAAGACAATGAGTATTGCTGGATGTGCACAGGGGTTGCTTTGTTGCTACATTTCTTTAGCAGAGCAACAGTGTTTGGTGTTCTCATAGTTGCATGGCCTATCTAGTCACAGGCTCTTGGCTTCTAAGCAGTGTCAGGCATGGGTTGCACCTCATGAAGTAAGCCTTAAAGCTAACTAATCACCTAGCTGTTGGTTATAGCCACAATCCTTATGCTGCTATTGCACCAATGTATCATGCAGGCAGGCCATCACTGTAGATCACAGGGTTGGTAACTGGGCTGGCCATTACCTTTCTCCTCTGCAAGGGTACCTTTCAGTACCATGAACACTAGTCAGCAGGAATGAGCAGAGAGTGCTGTTAACCATTGAGCTATCTATCTCTCCAGTCCCTGAGTCTCACATTTTTAGCATTG